>JAQFYU010001320.1:0-15371 GCA_034694905.1 Ceratophysella granulata | reverse complement strand
CAATATTCATGTTGAGCATGAAATGTGCCCCAATGAAATCACTCCTACTCCAGACCGACTTCTTTTGTGTTTAGCCAATTGACCAAAAATCCTTCTTTCATCCCTTAATGTGCTCCAGTTCGACGGAGCAGAGGGATTGAAGAAGGATGGAAATGACTGAGAAAATGTATGTGATGTAGGGCAGGAGGGAGACATAGGAACTGGGCACAGATCACAGAACTCCATCTCTTGATGCACCACTAAGGCCCACCCTTTTCTTCAAAGTAGTTTCCGACCATTTTTATTGCTAGGAAAGGGGTTGGTCTTGAATGCAAATATGAAACTTAATGGATTGAAAGAAAATAGTCTTCCTTCGGTTGCTACGAACCGAACTGGGATCTAGAAACATGACAACAGGTTGAGAAAACGGAAATTGATGCTTAAATTCAAGATCAGTGAACGCATTTGGCAGAACTGTGCTAAAAGCATCATTTTTATACGTAATCGTTGTGGAGTGAGATAGAATTAATTTGCCAACTTTTGGTTTGGCGAAATTTCATAATGTTTATTTTATTTACATGTGTGTTTATGCTTATTTTAATTTATCGTGTAGAAGTTTAACATTATACATTTAATATAGCCTTGGATAATTCAAATTTTGTTGCCGATGCCGACTGCCGACTGTTTTGGAATTTTTGAAAAAAATTTCCAATGCCATGCTGTGGAATAATTTTTTTCAAATATATCATGAGTTTTTTTATAAAACTTATTTAGTGTTTGGAATACAACAAAATATTTGTGAAAACTAATATTATTTAGAGTTGAGATGAAGCTTTATTTAGAAATTCAATAAAATTTGCATAAAATTGTTCAAATCTAGAAATATTTAAAACCTTTGAAAACAAAATCATCTCCGCCTATGAAATTAATCAAATCAGCATGAAAACATACAGAAATATATAAATATACTATCAAAATATATAAACCATGAAAGAACAAAATATAAATTTAGACACCCAAAAAGCGTCTAAAATTTCAACCAAACCTCATTTACTTAATTTAAATAAAAAAAAATTATTTTCGTTTAAAAAATTAGACCCGAATTATTTCTTAACCTAAATCCTGAACATAAAAAACATTTAAAAAATGAACTTACTAAATAAATAAATAAATAAATAATAAATAATAAAAATTTAAACAACATAACATCGACCAATGTCAAATCGATTTGATTTAAATTATAAAACCCTTTTTTTTCGTTTCCAAAATTAAGAAAACAGCATCAAGTCGTTGGGATTTGAACGTGAGGTGACTACTTTGTATTTGTAGTAGAATCGGAAGCTTACCGTGAGCCCAGCCGGGAGAAAGCGATCAACACAGGCGAGCGGAATGATAAAACAATCTCGGGAGAGGCCAGCGACCACTTCGAGCATCCCTGGCTTTCCACGGTCACTCTCTTCCATCCCATGACCCATTCCCATTCCACCGTAGGAACAGTTTGGACTTGGTTGAAGACTTCCCATATGGCCACCATGGTAATTGTTCCCACTGCACCCACCGAAACTCACCTGGAATTGGAACGAGAATTGGAATTAGAGACTAGAGTCCAGGACTATTTAAGAGAATGCAGTTCTGTAAGGGAAAACTAGCCAAAAGTTTGTACAACTCCGACCAGACCAGACGTCAGAATCAGATTATCTTCCCAACATGATTACTAAATAAACAATAGGAGTACAGACTTTGGGGAAAACATGACTTGGAATAAGAAATACAAAAGTTTGTGCTACTCTGAATACTGAAGACTTTATTTCAAAGGAATATCTCCCGAATGTCTTCTAGCATAATTCTGCTCTCTATGTCGTAGCTACCTTTTATGACTTTCAAAATCCTGAGTTTAGGACTTTTTTTGAATTTCAGCTATTTTTAAAAGTATTTAAAAAATTGTCAGAATTATAATCAGCAATAATATACAAGGCAGAGATACGATATACGACAATTGCTCCCTCGTTTGTAAAATTCTAGAGTAGGTAACAGAAACCCGTGAGACTTGGCAACATGTTTATCAAAAATATAACCAATTAGAGGATGATCGATATTTTTCAGAATTTTGAGATACACCTTGACTATTTTCGAGATTCTTGAAAATAGTTTGCAATAATTATCACTACGCTGAAGCTATATATTATGAAAACAGAACTTAACACAGAAGGCGTTGCCAGTTTTGGCAAGTTTTTCATTTTGCTTTAATTATACCGCCACGTAATGCTGATTTTTTCAATATATTTTCAAAATTCTTGGAAAGGATCTTTCATCATGTTCTAAAACCTGAAAAAATTTCCAAGCTCCTATATTCGGTAATATTTTCAATTAAATATAATTATCGTACAAGGTGCTCAATGATTTTGTACGGGCTGCAGACCTATATTTAGAAAATTTGCAATTAGGGTGTCCAATCCACCCTGTATTTCAGTATTCTTTCGCTTCACAGAATAATTACTTTTATTTCGCATTATAAAATGAAACAAAAGAGTGCAATAAATTAATTATGAATATTATAAATTTAATTAGAAAATTATATTAAATTAGATTAAATTAAATTTTCGACACGAATGTAAATTGAATTTCAAAATTAGGCAATCCATTGTGAATTTAATAAAAGGTGTACCTTTTTTGTCGTAACAGAAGAAATTCCGATTTTCGCCTGACCTATGGCTTCGAATTAAATACCATTTTTTCACGTTACCATAACAACGAATGAAATATTCCTACTTCTTGAAATTCATTTAATATACACTACCTCTGTGTGACCATGATCACAAAATCTCCATTGTATTTTTGAGCTGAATTTGTGGTACGTTCTCCTAAAATCGCTGGAGCCTATCATTAATCTCCCCCGACTCACGGATCCAAAATGCAGAATTTGAGTTTGAATAAATGGAATGTGGGAGATGTGTGATTCTGTTTTTGGGGAAAGTAGAGCTCCGGGTCCAAGATGATATCAGTTTGTCAAACATACGGATGAAGTGGAAGAGAGGAGTAGAGGAACCACACGGGAAGGAGTTCCTGATTTGTTTCCCATTGTTCTCTAGCTTTGACGATGAAAGGAACTTGGAGTCTTATCTGTCGGTACAGCCAACGGGCCTGAAGGAAGATAAATACTCGGGCTCGTCTTCTCTTTGATTTCTCGAGAGAGACAAATGGACAAAAATGAATCCAGTCAAAATTCAAATCTTTCATCTTCAAATGTAAATACGTTTCGTCGAGACGGGATTTATAGTAAATCCCAAACCGTCCACTTTCTATCCGTCCATTTGTCTGTAAGGCCTATTTCCATTTTTAGCCTTCAATGGAAGTATTTTGAAATTCAAAAAAAAAATGGTTTAAGTTTTAAGATTTAAGAATTATAAAAATTATGCAGCGTTGACAAAATAAGGACTGGAAATTGTGTTTCATTATTTAAAATGACATATATAGAAGTAGGTATTTAAAAAAAATTATAGATGATTTTTTTTTAAAAAATAAAGATTCCATAATTCTTTTATTTCAACTTCCACTTAATTTCTAATTCGACACAGGGGTACTCACAGAGCGTATAATTCGTGAAATTCAGCGCCTGTTGGTAGAGAACCTAAAATACTTGCTGCGTTTCCACGCTGAATTGCGATGCTTAAGCGTTGAAATTAAAAATGTCTTTGATCTTGGTTCGCCGGATGATTTTTAGGCTGTTTCAAATTTTAAAAGATTGCCAAAATTAAAGGTTTGGCTGTAATGACTTAACAAGCAAAGGGGACAATTGAAGAACACAAAATCTAGAAGCTTCCACGCATAGCACTATCCCATTTTTTTACATTTTAGAAATAGTGTCGTTCCAGCATTTAAAATTCTTTCATGCCTGCTTTAATTTATAATTTTTATAAATGGGTTTTAAACGATAAATTACCCTAAATCAGTTCCAAATTTTTAGAAACTTGAATCGTCGTTCTATCGGCCGAATTTTTAAGAAGGCGTAAATTGAAAATCACAAGCTCATCTGGTTCGATTTAAATGTTCATTGTTTTCGCGCTCGTCATTTGTGGAAGGAGCCTTTTTTGTTTTTTACAGGTTTTAGCAACCGTTTAAGAAATTTTGAATTTTTTGACGAAAAGTTCCCTACGTATCACGCTATAGAAATGCACATAAAAGCTCATGGTTCGTATGTCAAATATTCATTTTTTAAATATCGCTGTTGCTAGGATGATTTCTCCATGTCAACGTAATGTTAATTTGGGTTTTTTTTGCTAAATCTGCTTCAACCACTCGAAAAATGGCCCAAAAATTGTAGTAAATAATCCTGAACAGTTCCGAAATTTCATTTTCAACTCAATTTAATTCCAAAGCGTTTGATTCATCGGATGTACCTGTAGATTTTTTTAAAATTGAAGGTCACCCTGTATTTCTTGTACATATACTCGCCGTATTGCACTTCAGTAAAGCCACAAAACGCTATCTTTCCCAAAATTTTTGAAAATATTGATTCGTTCCCAAAATATCCTGACCCGAAACACTCTGTCTCTGCACACATGTTTAAGCCCAATCAACCGTTAGTTCCAGTGTTGAAACCGAACAGCCGTAGTCAGGCTTATCTTGTCTATTTTATTTTTTTTAAATAATAGGTACAAGAGAAAACGGTTTCGCTTTCCATTCCCTACCACCAAGGAGAAATGTGACGTGAGAAGAATGTTGAGACAGATTTTGAAGCCGGAACCCGTTTCGTCTCTTCAGTTCCCGTTTACGTATTCCTGTCTTAGAAAACTCACTCGCGAGGCTTCTCAATGAATTAGAATGAATTCAGGAATGGAAATGAGCAGAATTGAAAATGGTGAGGAAATAAATTATCATTTTTTCACTCAAAAAGAAAAAGTTCTATTGTTCAGGCGTTTGGAAAAAACAATAGAGCTAAGGAGATGTGTGCACGGTACATGGTACATTCAATCTTTGGCTTTTAGGGTCTGTTTAATTTTTAAATGGATTTTAGGATTTTTGAGAGTTGATTTTGCCAAAATTTGGTGTTGAAGCTTTGTAATGATTATTATTAAAATGATATTTATGGGCAAAAATTAGTTCACTGAAGGATATTTTACTCTCCCTGCAAATATTTAAAATTCTCACCTCAAAATTAAATAAATTTGCAAAAACTAAGTTCGTTGCCGAATAATGTCTTAGTCTCACCCCAAATATACACAATTCTCATCGCAAAATTACTTAAATTGATTAAAACTAAGTTCATCGCAGAATATCAAAGTCACACTGCGATTCTCACCTCAAAATTAAATTTATTGGCAAAAACTAAGTTCATCGCAAAATATCTTTGTCTCACCACCGCAAATATATACAATCTTCATCGCAATATGAAACAAGTTGACCAAAATTAAGGTGTAAGGTGACCTAACTCAAAGGCTCGTAATTTATATTCGTAATCTTGATGTGGAACAAATTAATTTTACGGTGAAAGTCAGTTATAGTCAACTAGATTATTTTGCGGTGAAAATTGGATTCATTTGTGGTGAGAATAAAACAATTATAATTTTTTGCGAAACACTGACGATTTCATAGAAGCATTTCTTAACCGAAATAAGGATTTTGGCGAAATTTTTGGTACATTTTGACTAAGCTTAATAATTTTTGGGGGCAAAATAAACACAAATATGACGCCAAATATATTGTGCAGTGAATTAACACATTTTCCCGCCTTTTATTCCCTCTAGAACGTAATACTATATTTTTACCCTTTGTTGGACTCGAATAGGTTAAAAAAGCTAGAATAAAACTTGGTGAAATTGACACCGTGGCGTGGGCTTTCAACGATTGAAACCGATATATGCTATTTAAAACCGTTTGTCGAATATTTAAGAGGAAAAAAATTGTTGATAAAGCTAAAAGCCGAAGCCAGGTGAGCCTAGGTTCTCAAAAACTGGAAACAGAAGTATCGCCTTCCACGTCGAATGGAAATTCAGCCAAACTCGTGGCTCCCTGCCTAGCCTAGGCCAGTAGTGCCAGACTTGACATAAGGTAATAATATTATTATGTAAAAATAGTTTTTCTTCTATATTTTTTTAAGAAGGAGACTGATATCCATTATCATAGAAGATCCATTATGTTGTCAGGTTGAGCAAAAAATACACATCAACGACAGAGTTGAGTCTTCTATATGACAAATGCTCAGTGGTGAGAGGAACTAATTCTTATCTTCACTCCGACTGGATCCTGCCGGATTTATTGATCTCAAAATACAGACTCCTTTGTTTCTTCCCCAACGGCATTCTAGACATTCCGGAATTCCGCTCTAGTTTTGGAAGTGGGTTCAGATTTTCAGGAATTTATACATATTTTGTGATTCATGATGAAATTGGTCGAACATCAGTATGTTAGCCATGGTAATCTCTTCGGGCAATTCTCATTCATAATAATTACAAGGGCATTTATTTAGCCTAAAAGAGATGTCAAGGCAAGTCACGATATAGCTGCATCGCCAATTCCGTGTTGTTATCACTGCAATAAATACTAATCCTAATCTAAATTTAAATTAATTCGAATCAATCATTTATACCGACCATGCTAATTTTTTTTAAACCATTTTTATGTACAATTTCTACACGACTGCGTCTTTTATCTTTCGAAATCTGTACATTTGCTCGTCGGATATTGACAAATACATTGTGACCATAATTTTCACACTTCTTTAAAAATATCAAAGTCGACACCGCAAATTTGAGACACTTGTCAATATGTTCGGTTGAAAATACAACCTCTTTAAGGATGATTATATTGTTTTCAGATTTTTTAAAATTATTAAAGCTCATTCTTGGAATTTTGTCAAGTAATATGTATATTGCAAAAAATATAAGTTTGTATGTTAATATCGAGAAGGCCCTACCAACACCAATGTACTGTGAGAAATAGAAATTAACGCAGGAAGAATGTTTCAGAAAATCGTCGCTATTGGCTTAATTATCCCTCCATGCTCACGTAGTGTTAAATTGTCCCTTTTCTAAAAATTAGAAATGGTCTCCTATCGGCTTCTAAAGTCTGCAAAATTCAGAAGATCTTCTAACCGAATAAATTTTCACCTTAACATAATTAAAATTTGCCAGCTTCGCTGGTTCCAGCAGCAGATTTTTGACAAAATTTGAGTAAAGATCGTAGTCATACCCTGCATAATCTTGTGTAAACTGGGCGAATATCGTAGCCACCCTGTATATTCTTGTTTACTGTTGGGAAATATCGTAGCCACTCTGTATTATCTTGTTTACTTTGGGCTGATATCGTAGACACCCTGTATATTCTTGTTTACCGTGGGCAAATAACGTAGCCACCCTGTAAAATCTTGTTCACTGTAGGCAAGTAACGTAGCCACCCTGTAAAATCTTGTTCACTGAGGTCAAATATTGTAGCCACCCTGTTTATCCAATTAATCTGGAATTCCTTGCATGTGCTTGACTCACCTTGAATATACAGGTTGTTCACAATTATGACGAATTTGATCACAATTTTAAAACTAATATAATTTTTTTTTGAAAAACATGATGGCATATGAAACTTTCACCACGAAACTTTCTGCTTTCATCGCAACAGTAACGACCTCCGATTGACCCAAAGCCGAAGCAATACTCGGAATAAATATTTATTAGAAATTACTCTCCTGTCACATCCGAGCGGAGCGAGATGAAGGATTGTGTGACTGGGACTAATGCTGTTCCTCCGAGACTTTCCCTTTAATGTCTGTCACATGAGAAGGAGCCGAAGTGTGTTTCTAAATTGAGTTTGAGAAAGGAATAAAAGATGAAAAGCGGAGAAGAGATAAAGTCTTGGGAAACAATGTGATTCCTGAGGATCCCAATAATAGATCATTGCGTGAAGCCCAGCTGTTATTCTAGAGATGGACCAGGAAGCCTTTCTCCTTCACTTTCTATCTTTCTGAAATGGGTCATAAACTTGAGTTGGAAATTACTCTGGGCTAAGTACAGTACAGAGAGACCAAGGAACCATTTACTATTGGTCATTCTGATTTAATCCTTCCAAACAAGTTTGGAACAGAAACCGGATCCGTTTTATGTCTCACAAAATATAGTTTTCTCCAAATCCGACTTTCACCAGTATTTCTTTTGATGCAATTGGATCTCTAATCCGCTTTGAACGAACTCAATCCGAATCTTAGCATGGAGGCTATTGGGTTAACGCGGCGGTGATTTTTGCTTCGTCAAGAGGCTACAACTGAGCAATGGCAGGAGCAAGGTGAGGCATTTAGGCTCAATTTAAAGTTGATTTATAGGCTTTTTCAAATCAAATTGGAGAAGAACGGTAAAAATTCAGGTTCAAAAATTCAAAAATTGGTGAAAGCAAGTTCAGGTGAATTCTAGTTGAAATAGGGTGAAAATTGGACAATTTATTGTGAAAATACACTTAATTTTTTTAAACTAACAAATATGTTAGAGTTTTTCAAGTGACCCTATTTCATATGAACCAGACCTTGTCAAATTCTGACTAGATTTTAAGCACTATCAGCAGACACCTTGTTGAAGGCAACACAACGAAAGTCAAAAATAGAGGCTGCGACAAATTATTTGCTAAACAAATGAAACACTAAATTATTAAAATATTTTTGTGACACTGTTCTTCATTTGAAAATTTTTAGTGCGTCGTTTGTAACACTTTTTCATAAATTTTTCATGTTGTTTTTATAGAATATTATTTTAACAAACTGACGTTTAATTTTATATAATAACCTTAAAGAAATTCAATATTCGAAATAAACCTGCACAAAAAAACAGTCAATTATTTAATGTGCTACAAATTTGAAAATATTTATTTAAAATTCAAAACATATGTCAACATTTCAAAGAATATGCATACTTTTCACTGAAAGTATCCAACGTGAATTTAATATTCCTGAAATATTGTCAATCTAAATGTATGTCCTCGTAATAATTTAATTAAAATCCCCCGTGAAGGCTTTAGGTGAATTTCAAATGGAGGCAATGGGTTGTAGCTGCTTAATTCAACGAAATGACAACATTGCTGTAACTAAATCAGCCAGCTAGTATTTCTTAAAGACTTTTCATGGTCATTAATATTAGCGCACTTGATTTTAAAAATTCATAAAAACTATCATTCTAAATAAAATGTTACCGTTTGAATTTTTAAAATAAAATGCTGTGAAGGCTTTCAATGAATTTTAAATGGAGTATTGGGTTTTTGCGGCTGAATTCTACGAAAATACAAACTTTGTTGTGACTAAATCGGCCAAGTAGTATGAAATCTCTAGAATGAATGGTAGCCTAACCCTGTTCCAGAGAAACGGCTTATGTGAGCATTCAGGCCATAAGGATCTGGGTGGATCAGTGATGCCTTTATGAACCACAGAATGGATTCTAAGCCTGCCTGGAGGCAAGACGAGTCTCAGCTCGTGGAGAAGTCGGAATAAAAGCTGGATCGGATTAAGTCTTTTTGGATCAAAGGGATTGACTTTTGGGAACTTTCCAAAATAGAGAGGAGACGAGAAAGAAATACGGTACAGTAAGCAAAATACTTGGAGCTGACCTAAAACTTACATTATTATATCACACTGATCACACTCTATACTATTTCTCAGCACTCGCATTACTCATCCGCTCCCAGGCACAACACTACATAATGACAAGACAGGAAGCAGGAATGCGACCACGTTACATGCCAAGCCTGAGTTCCTATTTATTTTTGCACAAAAAAATACATGAGAAAAATTATCAAAGCAGATTCGTATACGGATATTTATTTAGATTGTGTTATATTTAAATTCTTAATTTAGAAAGAAATTATCGTCGATTCAAATATGCATAAAAATGGCAATATGTATTACAGTACAACATGAAGCAAAAAATAGATTATTTTGCAAAAATAGGTATCTATATTTCGAGAAATAAAATACTTATGTCATAAAATCCAGTCAGCCATGTAGTGAATATGCAAAAAATGTTGAAAAACATCAATTAAAATCAAAGTTTTGGAAAAATCAAGTCAAGATATTGTCAAGCATTGAAATCTGTACTTCTTTTTAAATATGAAATAATGAAAAAAGAATTCTGGGTCTCCTTGTAGATTTTTAAGATAAGACAGCATCTATTTATAACGGTCTGGTTTCAATGGCCAAATAAATTTAATATTGCAAATGTATCGCACATTTTATAGTTTTAGTGTATTTTGGCATATCTTGCTGTGTTTCTTTAAGTGCAAATTTTGAAGCTTTCAAGCATATTTTTGCTCTTTTACTGCATGTTGTGATGTATTTTGAGGGTACTTTTTATTACACTAATTAATATAATTTAATTATAATATTTATAATAATTTAATTATAGACCTTTTTAATGTGCAAACATATGCTTGAAGGCTTCAAAATTTGCACTAAATTTAGAAACACAGCAAGATATGCTAAAATCTAATAAAACCATAAAATGTGCGATACATTTGCAATATTTTTGGTCATTGAAATCAGACCGATTTAAATAGATGCGATCTTTTGTTAAAAATCTATGAGACCTAGAATTGTTTTACATAAATCCGTTCATAATTTATTGCATGATTCATGGCTTCAAATGTATGATTTCTAAATTCAATGGTCAGACAGTAAAAAAACAAGTTCAAGTTAATTTTTAATTGTTCGTATAAAATTTAAAGGCTTAATGCCATTCGATGAAGATAATTTTTACTGCGGTGAAACACAATACTAAATTATGATAGAAAGAACTCAAGTGTCGATCCAATTAGCAAAAAGCCTTTAAAAAAAACCTGAAAACCCCCAAAAATTGTTATAAAAACTGTTTCTACTAAAGAAAATCGGTTAACTTCAAGTCCTTCTTTTAGAATAACATTTTCCTAGAAATCATGTAACTTGCAGTCTATGTGCTTTAGACCTCTTCAACTAGGAATACTAATAAGGTTGAATTTCGTTTTTTGCTTGTTATTTAGCCAGACTCGAGAATTTAAGGTTAAGCTCAATTTAACCTCCGCTATTTCCTATTTCGGTTTAGAAATCAACTTTTCCACGTTTCCTCTGACTACGCGGTTTGAATTTTAAACGACAGTCTATATATTTGCCGATTTTTAACAAGGCATTTGAATTGTAGTTCAGGATTGTATTTAACATTCCTCCGTTCTTTCTTTGAATCAAACAATTTGCAAAAAAAAATTCAGAGATTCTTGGACATGAGAAAATATGCGTTTCCACTTTGTCAGAACATTTGTTTTGATAGGAAAATTTGTTCAAAAGGCTTTTGTCTTGAGCTACGTGCGGACTCATCCCTATTTGCTTTGTAAATTGGCCAAAGCTCCATGCCAGACGACGCGTAGTCATGGTCTGCACACTGCTTCCTACAAATCCACTTTATTATGCATTTCTCGCGTTCCTGATCTCACTGATTGCCTGAATACGTTTTATTTTTTATGGGACTACACGGTTCGAACTACGAAGTACTCCATGGTATGTATGCACAATGTTCCATTCCAACCTGTTTACATTATGGCGAAACTCATTACGGTGAACCTCTTAAATTTTGCATGATGGAGTCTCATTTATTTGAACCTGAGTGCGGTGTTGCCATTTCACAATAAAAGGTATGGCTGCATGAATTAATATAGAATTTTTGTGGAATCAAAAACGAAGCTGAATTTTTTTTATCAGATTTAATAAAATTCTTTTGGGACATTATTATTGTTGATATTTTGGATTTATGAAAATTTTTGTTATATATTCTACGAATAAGCATTTCTTCTAGAATTAATTAGATTTTAATCAAAATTATTTGATTAATCAGATAAAAGTGGATATTTCCATCCTAATTCTACAGGGTTTGTTCCATTTAAATCAGTTTTTATATTCTTATTTCAACCGATATTTGAACTTTTTGATATTTTTAGTATTTTTAAAACACATTTTCAGGATTTGATTGCGTTTCATGAGCACACTATCCATATGTGTTGACTCATTTTATCATAGTGTACGATATGTTTCTATTCCATTTCTAATGAATTTGTTCCATTTATTTTTTTTTGATTGATTTTATTAACATTTTACGGTTTTAATCTTTCTTGCATGGATGATTTTAATTTTCTGACCAGAATTGCTAGATTTTCTTGATTTTGCTTCCCTGACTTGATAAAAATATCCGCTTTTGGCGCTCTCAAAGTGGATGAATGTTCAGCGGAAAATCCGAATTTTTAGCGCCGGTTTTTGTTACTTTGTCGCCCTGTGTAATTCATAGCCATTTTTATAGAAAATTTCCCCAAATGAACAATTCGAAGTATTTTTTCTTAGAAGAGCTTGATTACAATTATTTTTCGGAAAAGTCTGTTAGTCAAATAAACGTATTACCACTTTCTTAAAAACAGAAAAAAAATGATTTAAATTATGAATTTAAGCAAAATATTTGATCAAGTCGTTAATATGAATGGGAGATAGGACTACCAGCGATAAAATTGAACAGAGCAGAGAGCCGATTCGTCATAATTCAAATTAGAACAAGGTTTGATTTGAAGGTCAAACTCTGTAATTTTTAGCTGTAATTGGAAACGGTAAATCCTTCAGGGATTCGCCCTAATGGCCTTAAACTGTTAAACTCCGACTGCCTTTCATATCTTGCTTTCCGTTGTTTCCTCCAAATTGAATAGGTTTTAATCCTTTTGACTTGTTCCCGAAAAAAACAAAGGGAAAGCGTTTCACAGGCTTACGCTTCCAGAAGAGCTGAACAGAAGGAAAGGTAACACTCGACGGTATTTGGCTCCACGTCGTCACTCCTTGACACTTTCCACTTGCTGGGCTTATGGCACGGGCCAAATGCAAATACTCTCCCCATTCTCTGTTTACTCTGCTCAATGCCCGAGACTCCGCTTCTCTAGAATCTGAGTCATTGCCAATCCTAACAAAGAATCGTTTATTTGAATGTGGACCCAATAGCCTAAATATAGGGAAATAGCTGTGGTAAAATGCCACTATTTATTTTTTACTCAAGGTCTACCCATCAACAAATCAAGCTTCCTCATTGTGTCTCTAACGGAAGGTCATAAAATTGGATCTTCAAAGTGTAAAGCTTATTTTTAAACTTGAGCGAGCACAAGGATCTGCTTCAAATCATCATAACTTTTCGGCTTTTTCCCTTGATTTCGATTGAACTTGTGATTTTAGCTGAGTTATTTTATTGGGCTTTACATGTGTTCTGCAGTTGAACTTGGGAAGTGCCTTTGAGCCAGAATATTATGACATTTACAGTTTCTCATTTTTCTTTGACATTCTAGGAAAAGGTTCATATGCACTAAAATGGTTCACATATGCACTAAAATATCCACTCAAAATGCTAATATACGCACTCAAGTAATGAGCAGAACACACCTTTTAGGCAAAAATACGCATTTAAATGTTGAAAAATTAGATGCATTTAATAGAATTCAGTCAATTAAGTTGTACCTTCACAAAATTTTGAAGAACGTCAAATTAATATCAAACCGCGAAATTTTTTAGATGCCCTAACTAAGATATTATCCAATACTAAATATCTGTGAATAGTTTTATTAGAAAGCTGGAAAACAACTTCTTAAAATGTCAAAACATTCAGTAAACGAAAGCAAAAAGTAGTTTAAAAGTTCTAATTTGCATCAAAATTAGCGAAAATTATGTCAAAGTATGCAAAGTCTGTAATAAAAGATTAAAATGTGCAAAGATGTGCAAATATGCATCAAGTAATTACAATATGCAAAACGTTCTACAAATAGAAATATACAAAAATGCAAATATGCATTAAAAACAGAAATATGCAAAAAGGATATAAATATGCATTAAAAGATTAAAATAGCCAACAGTGTGGGGTAATATGTATTACAAAATTAGAATATTCAAAAAGTATGCAAATATGCACTAAAAGATTTAAAAAAAAGTAAAATGCATACAAATAAATAATGAAAAATTTATATATACAAAAAGTATGCAAAAATGCACAACAAGCAAACATGTAGGTTAGGATAAAAATATGCACTAAATATGCACATATTCAAAAATACGCAATAATAAAAAATTGGTTACATATTGAAAATTTAAAACAGGCCGGTGTGAATAACTAAGATAAGCTAAACAGCCTCCAGCGATTTTCCGAAAAAATGTTTTTGCAAAAAGCCTTTCGTTAGGAATTACTGTACTGCACTGACACACATATGCTCTTACATAATGGAAGACTGACTAGGGTTAGTATATTATCCGAGTCTGCCATGGTAATCCACGTCACTGTCACTCATATTTTGCGGAAACTTTTGTATATTGCCCATACTCTAGTACGACTACTCTATAAATGTGTTCCCATTCCAAGCTCCGTGTCTTCTCTGTGCGTGGACAAGTTTTATGGGAAACGGAGTGGAAGAAAAATCAATTTTGTCATCAAGTGTAATAATTTATTTTGAACTGAAAACATGAAATGACATTGCCAGACATGTGAACTGAAGTTCCAGGGTTTGTCTCATGTAAACGGTGATTTATGGTTTCCTTGTCTCTGCCTTCGTCTGCTTCCACGTCTACAGAAACTGTCATATGCAAGGAGAAAGTGGAACAGGCAGAGGCAGGACATGTGTAATGACAATGACGTTGGGATCCCTTCAATCTAATTGTTCCACTGTAGCTCATAATTATGTTCTGAACCGGAACTACTTAAAAATGAGCAACGATCTTACATTATGCGCTAAAAGCTAGTTCTGCGACGGAATAATTTAAATAATTTGAAAGTATTTATATGAAGCAAAGATGCAATATTACTATCCGCTTAGCAATTCATTTTTTAATATAGACTATTTCAAAAAATATGTAATATTTCGTGGCTGAGAACAAAATTTTGCATTTTATACACCTATTGACACAGATTTTCGTCACGTTTGTAAATAAAAAGCTCTTTTTTGTCAAATTTGAAATTCAGGTGCAGTCGGTTTCTGTATTGAAAATTGAAAAACAAGTTAAAGAACACAATTTGACAAAACATACACGAGCTAGTGCAATACCAAATACGAGCAAGAAAAGCCTCTCCAAAAGTCGTAGTGGGTAAATTGGATTTTAAACGATAACTTAATTAAATAAGATATTAACTTGAAAATTTGAATAATCACATTTGCTGTAAATCCACATTTTCAAAATTTAAACAAGAATTCGCGGCAACAGTAAAATTGACGAAACTACGCACGAATTTCAAAATTTGGCAAGCATTTATGGTACTTACCCGTTGAATTAACGAGAACTAGGCAAAAATTCTTCAAATATTGGCCATGCATTAGTCATACTGGGTTAAATTAACGAAACTAAATCTTTTCGCCAAATATTAAATTTGCAAAAGATGCTCGCTCCATAATTCTAA
>JAQFYU010001319.1:0-15377 GCA_034694905.1 Ceratophysella granulata | reverse complement strand
GTCAAAAAACAATGCACATCGTAATTTCGTTGTTCGAACTCCCTCACATGAAAGGAAGTAACGAGGTTCTCCAAGGGGAGTTTTGTGAAGAACAATATTTAATGTACGAGTATAAGTAATGTATTATTATAATTACATATTGCATGCTCCGTACAACTGGATTGCATGAGTGACATAAATATAGGATGCATTTGAAACATTTCCCAACTAATTGGAGGTAAATGAGCATATAAGACAAACAGAGATTAATGCACGGAAAAAACTATTTCGCACTAGACGCCAAACACTCCCTCACTGGCCATGGGTACACGCGATAATTGCTGAAGATCCCACACCGTACCAGTCATTTTGTCCAAGTTGAAGTTGAAAAGCACTGAGTCATTAATTACCACTTTCTGTGAGTTTGAAAACAGACAGTTTCACATCAATCCAGAGAACAGATATTATTTTTTCATTATTTTATAAGTTATTAATTTGTAAATAACAATCGGTTGAGCTGAGATCTTATATTTATCGGTTATCTGTTCCATTTGAATAGCAAGAATTTTCTAAAATCTTTTTAGAAAACTATAATTTTCACTGTTTTCGAAAATAAATATTTTTTTTGCATGTAAATAACAAAGCTGGTAAAATAAATAAATATTTAGCCGCTGCTTTAAATATGTTGGTGTGTCTGCGTGAGTAAGAATCTCATCTATGAGTCTTTGTCTTATAATAAAATAGCTAAAATCGAGCATTCGACCAAATGTCTTCAGATACAGATATGCATTAGATGGAAATGTCACCAATGAGCATGCTCAAATTTTGAATTATTCTCGACAAGTTCTGTTTTTGTGATTCTAAATTTTTCATAAGTGAGTAGTGCATGAATTATACATTCCCAGATGGTCGAACTTAGACTGACCCATTCCACGTACACAGCACACCTGCTAAATTGAAGGTTCGAACCTACAGTTTTTCGTTAATTATCGCATCGATAGCAACAATATTTCATCCTTACGTTGCGAGTTCAATTTGTACGTTTCATTTTTAACAAATAGGATAACGTTATTTTTCCGCAATTCGCAACTGAATTTTGCGTTAATTAGGAGGTGGGCGCTCAAAGTTGAACGATTTCAATTCCGGCCATATGATCAAACTGCCCAAGCCAAGCCAAGCCTAGCCTGACCAAAAGTAGCTCGTTCAATATTCACATAAAATATGCCAAAGAGCAAAATTGACATAACTAATTGGACACAATAAATTTAATGGTGAGGAGATGAATATGGGACGGCGATATTAAAACAGGACATGGAATCCTAACAAGCAACAAGTCATAATAGTCGACCTAAAGTTGTATTTGGCAAAATTCTAGTTCCACAAATTAGCACTGGTAAATTGGTAGGTTGCAAGGGAAATTGCATTCGAAATCCTAATTCAATGAACAGATCGACACGAGCATATCAATATTTCAGATTATGAAAGATACTTGGAAAGATTAAAGGTTTATTCTGAATTCGAAAGAGAAATGAAGACAAAAGTACATTCCTAATCATAGCCTTATAGACCATAAGTTCTGCTCCTTTTCACAAACTAAAAATGCTATAAAATCCATTAACATGTCAGGAGGTGGATCTCTACTGGCATACCTTTTTATTTTCATCTGTTTGCAGGCTGAACTACAAGAGATCCTTCTGATTAGAAAAATGAAATATCGCAAATAAAATGTACATCAAGAGGCAAGGAAGCCGCATAAGCCCTGGTTTAAGATATTCTGCACAGTAGAATGGGTTTTGGCAAGCGACTCATGAAAGAATTATTGAAGCTACTTATACTAATAGACGCCACACTACTACTGCTATGTGTAGACGCGGGCTTGAGTGAGTGTTCTCTCTTTTTTTGAGAAAAAGAAAAGGCAATAATAAACTCATTAATAGAATTGTTTCCCTTAAATAATTAAAGATTTATGAGTGAGCATTTACGAGACCTGCAGTCTGATATAATACTCGTCGAGGAGAGATTGCAATTTAATAGCTTCGAATTATCAGTTCTTATTACCTCAACCATCATCATCGAGGTACAATGCACAATATATCTTGGGCTCAAATATTTCACATGGTTCCACTCGCATTCAAGATGCAATGGACGCCAAATTGCTATTGTGCCAAGCCAGGTTTCAATACCAAGGTCGGACTTCGAGGCGTTTGTATGTATATTTTTTTTTGCTAAGAGAAAATTTCTAAAACCATTAATTACATTCAATATTCCGCATATCTCCAATTCTTAGCCTTTTTTCTGAAGTTTTACGATCGAAAACTGTATCAGGCATTTTATAATTTTTTGTTAACAAATCATAACGTATTTTAGTAACTGGAATGATCTTGACTTAAGTTTAACCTCTTCGCCAAAATCTTGCAATTTCAATATTAATACTATATGCCTTCAAAGGCTAATCCTAAATGCTCCTTGGATTAACACGAGGGTCGTCCCCCAAGTAGCGCGCATTCATTGGTACTAATAAAAAATAGAAATGTGCACAATTTTAAAAACAAATATGCATCAAAAAGATCAAACAGATCCAATATATCATGACTCTAGGCACTACAGAAAATTCACTTTGTAGTTAAAACTTTAAAATTAAAAACTTAATTGCTTAAATTTACAACAAACAGTTTATTTGCAAATAGTGTCAAGCCTCTGCATACTGCTAAAATATTTAATTAAATTAGTTGTAGAAAGTGAAATCCACCGTGAATGAATGATATTGCAATTCCTACTATTGACAAATTGGTAAGTTTAAGCATCTAAAAATTAGAAGTACTGCTAAAAATAAATAACACAAAATCGAAGCTTGACCATTATTAAGTACTCGTATATCCAATAGCTGTCGATGTCGATTGTCTGTCACTGCTGCATTATGACCAAAATAATAAAGCCAAAACTTAAGACATATCCTATTTTGCACAGGGCAATCAGCATACTGAGTTTTCACAATGGAAATTGGGGAAAAAACAAAATTCACTGAATTAGTACATACTTACGAGGAGTTAATTTTGTTTTCAAAGTCCTGACTTGGCTTGGCATTACAATCTCTTGATTCGTACATAAAAATTGCAACCGGAAAAAATTACAGGGTGTGTTCCCTATCTCTGCTCGTCACATTAGTGTTAACGAAAGGGCAGAATATAAATTAGGTTACAAGTACAGGGATTCAGCGCATCGTGTCAGGAATAGAAATTTAGCAAACTTCTGCACGGTAATTAGGCGTCATTCGCCAAACATCACTATTTCTATCATCATCATTATTATCATCATCTACCTACTTGTATCAGGAAAGCTTAGTATTACTACTGTATCCGCAGTTGTCGATTCCATGAGCAACGAGCTTCCAGGACACGCACAGCTCAACCTGTATTCAATTGTCTTTCCACATTGTCTCTAGTATGTGACAAAGGCTTTAGCCACTAAGTGGTACGGAAGTCAATTCTATCTAATTAGCGGATGTCGTTCTACATGCACATCTCCCTTCCGTTCCTCGCACAGAAATAGAAACTTGGTCATTTTCCTTGATTATGGCGTTGGGTTCTGGAAACTAAAAGTTGGACATTTTTAAATGACAATTTCAGAACATGATAGTATATCCTTGACTTTACCGGTATTGTTAAAATTAATGAGATCGAACTCGGCAAACATTCGGCATTTGCAGACAATTGAGAACAACGACTACCTTGAAATTCCGATTCATTTAATATTTTATTTTCTTGGATTTAATTTCAGGGATAGGCAAATTGCTAAATAGTGATTTACAAAATGGTTGGTGAAAATCATCGGATCATTGTTTACAAAATAGAAACCAACACCAAAATCAGCTAATAATTATTTTTAAAATTATGATCAACATCAAAATCACAAAATCAAAATCATTGAATAAACTTGATTAAAAATCGCGATTTTCAAATACATTTATTATTTAAATCACCAATTTATATGAAAATAAAAATTTCGGTTAGGAATCCAACATCATAAATCTAAATTCGTCAAAATCAAGGCAAAATCAAGCAACCTCAAAATCAAAATTGCAAAAATAGAAATCATTTAAGAACCCAAATCGTGGTTTTAAATTAACTGATTTTCAAAACCAAATGAATTTTAGCTTAATTGTAATTTTTGGCGTACTGTACACTACATTGACTGAGTTATGGAGTGAAACCAAATTTTGCACTGCCTACTTAATGCTCAGGTCCAACGTCCAACTCCTTTAATCTATTCAGAACATCAAATCAGGGGAGGATTGGGAATTCGAAGCGCTAGTCCACTTCAGAGCTGATTGTCTAATTGAGGGAAAACAAGTCCATGTTGGATTGAAGAACTGATCCCCTTCCATCATATTTGGCATTTGCTTGGCATGAACTTCCAAGTTGTTTCACTACTTATCTCCCACGAAATCTCCAAAATGTATTGTGTGCCATTCGCATGTTTATGTCTTAACAAATTGTTTTCCATTTTACAACTCGGAATCTTCATCCGCTTCATGTGGATTCTTGATTCTCTCTGTGGACTAATGTAATGGACTGGACATGACATATTATAACAATATTGTGCTAGGGCGTACGATGTGTACTTCATGTACTGACTTTCTGCACACAAACTTGAATCTGCACTCGAGAAATCAAAGTGTCATGCCAGGCCAGGCCAGGACTACTACCCACGAGTCCACGAGGGGCATTCAGGCCCCACTGATTATAATAATTAATATTTGGAAGTCATACCCACAACCCACAATGCCAAATCTTACTTTTCAAACGTCACTCAACTCGCCTGAACGTCAAAAAATTAAGAACTGACATGGCGTGCATTTTATGATGATTTCTCTGTTGTACTACGGGTACGGGATACAGGTTAAAGATCAAATTTAAAGGAGATAGGACCATAATTTCAACTAATTCGATCATTTTTGGACGAAAATGAGCACAATGCAAAATGCAAAGGGAAAATCATTTGGAAATATGCAGACAGAACATTATATTCGCAATTAGTGCAAAAAATAAATACAGTTTGGCAAAGTTACGCTACGAATTGTCACCTGCTACGTATTCAATATGTTATATTTAAATCACTTATCCCGCCATGAAATATATTAATAAAAATTACAAAATAAAATATTCTGCACTGTATTGCATAGCATGTTAACGATTTTAATCGCTACTAAAGCAAAACACCCAGGAAATCCTAGCTGAGCCCTGATTGAAAATAATTGCGTCATATTTAAATTCTTAACTGGAAATAATATTTAAAAAATCACAAGATTGTTGTATCTTTTAATAAATGTATTTTCGGAATTTGTGTATTTTTATCGTATTTTGCTTAGCATATTATTTTCTTTTTGGCGACTTTTGCTGGCGGGTTTTCCTTTAGCGGTATAGAAATTGCTTAACCGGATCTAGAATCAATTATCCTTAGCCCAACCTAACCAAATACGAATAAAATACCAGCCCTTCAAATTCAGACACCGGTAATCCAATTAAAGGAATCGAAACGGGGTTTGAAGTTTGAATAACGAGAAGATAAACTTCCGAAGTTGACATTTAAGAGCAATTACCATTTTCATAACAAGAGCTCAGGTTGTTGAACAACGCTTCTCTTGGCCGAATTGAGTGGCAGTTCTTCCAATTAGGTAAATCTTTATGCAATTGACACCGAGGACTAGATCACACTATCTTCTGATTCTGATATATTCAAGATTCATCCTCTGCAACTCAAGAAACCTCAAGTAGTTGGCCACAATCAAAATGACAATTATACCTTGCTAGCTGCTGCAGCAGCATTGACACTGAAGTTGTTTACTATGCACCGCACCACCACCACCGTTCACCTGATTGATGCCCAAGTAGGGTTATAGGGAAGCTCGAGAACAATGCCATTCACTCTCTACTTCCACAACACAGATCATGCAGATCAGAAGATGACGTATCCCTTCGTCCACAAGCATTAACCGCTTATGAGGCTTTTTTGACCAACCCGCGTAATAGTAAGCACCATATACTGTATAATGCCGAATTGGATTGTATCTGCGTCCTGTCTGTCACACAACAACTTCGTCGACATTTTTAGAAATGACCAATGTCTTGCCAACAAAGCCCTACGTAATAATGGTTTATATTGACGAGTTGCGGTGCATTTGTCTATCTGTCGCAATGCATCATTGCACAACATTTTAATCACGTTAGCCAGTTGCCGCCACGTTGCCAGTGACCTTTACCAGTGGTGGTGACCAGTGAATACCGGAAACATAATCCTACTCAATACGCAATTTAGGTGTACATCAGTTATTCAGATGTAATGACTATATATTCAAACTAGCTGACCCTTTTGTCAGTGAAATGTCTGATTTGTGTCCTGTGTCTCTGTTTTTCTGAACATGTAATTAGTTGGAAAATCGGTACATAGGTTTATTATACCCACAGATATCTGTTTTACACATAAACATATTTTTTGAAGCCCGTTATTGAAAATACGAATTTCAAATACCTATCTAGCTTTTTAGTACGACGTTGCTATGGCAGTAGAGTCGCTTCCACAATTTACTATTTGTGACGGAGGTGGAATAAGCATTTTAGCATTTTATATCTTTGGAATCTAGATTTAGGGGAATTTAAATTTTGTAGGATAACGAATAACAACGTTGCCTGGAAATTGTTAACCGGTATCCGTGTTGTTGTGTGACAGAATTAGGACAGCATCTCCAAAATATAGAGCAGGATGTAGGGCAGGTGCGCAAGTTGAACTTAAAATAAAAAAAGAATGAAATCTTATTTGGCAAATTCAATTCAATACACAGGTTTTACCTTTACACCAAATTAACTAAAACTTAACCCTAAGTACTTTTCACTGATTCAGGGGTCCGCTAGTAGTGATATACGATTCAATCTTCGGCAGAAGCCAAAGGAACATAATACTTTTGGACAAGACAAGATGACGACTGGTGAGTCTGATTTCTGATTGATTGCATGTAAGTACGTCAATTCTAATGAGGATGACAATGGGTTGGGTTTCATTCCAATCGTACAGAACTTGTAACAATAGTCAGAGTATCAAAACGTTATTCTACCTTGGAACTGGAATGACTTCCTCTTGAGGAACTCATTTGGTAGGAAGTGGAGGTGGTTGAGAACCGGGAACCTCCGCCTGTAGCCGCCTCGTCCGCCCGATCATGCACCTGACGTTGAGTTCGAACAATCTGGAAGGCGGAGTCGGGTGCCGTACCGGAAATCACTTCAGTCCTTTGATTCTCTTGACTTCTCTCCGACTTTTTACTGTCTTCTCTCTACAACAAACACAGAATCAACGTCTGTTCAAGCCGAAGCACAGACTGAGTCTGATTTAGTTAATTAACATGACCATAGGATTCACCGAGTCGCGTTCACAGAATCCAATCAAGAGGTGTGAGGTAATAAAAGGTGATGCATTGTAGAAAGAAGGGAAGCTTAAGCTGGGAAGCGATGGGTGCGCGCCTTAAAACAAATGTGCGAAGGTGTTCCTTTTAGGCGTGGTTCCCAAATCTTTTATTATTGAACCAAGCAGAAGATGAAAGACAGTCAGCAGAATTAGTCCTGAGGTTGCACAGACCGCCTCAGAGCAAGTTAATCACCTTTTGTCAATCAAACTCTGTATCCGCCTAATTCCGTATGTAACCTTGTATTCTCAATCTCAATTCGTAATTCACACTTCGAATCGTGGAATTATAAACCTAGCTTAATGGAAAGGCTCACATGCACTAAGAACGTTCGAAATGTGGACAATATATGCAACAAAAATGCTGAAATTGTACATAAATGTATGTGAGTAAGTACTAAAAATATGCCGAAAATATTGTTTTTGTCCCTATGCAAGAATACGCAATTAAGTTTGCGAAAAGTATAGGTTTGCTCTCACAAGTTGTAAAAATGCAAAATAATGTTGAAAAGATCAAATTAAACTCAAGCACAACAATTTGTGAAATTTCAAAGCAAGATTTTGTCAAGAACTTAAAAAATGCTAAATTCTTTAATTATATAGCTATTATACACAAAAATATTTTCGAAAAATTTCAAAATATGCAATAAAAGTGCACAAATATGTTTAAAAATGTCCAAATAGCCACCATAATTTTATAAAAGCGCCCAAATCTGCAAATATGTACCTGAAAAAATGTAAAAATATTCAGTATATTTAGTTATTTGGAGCCATAGAACAATTTGAATTTAAAGTTCTACAGTGATCACTCCTCCGAAAAATAGATTTTTATATAAGATTCCGTTTCCAATTGACCTCCAAGTAAAATTAAATTATATCATATTAATAACTTATCATATCACAATTGAAATCTGCGTATAATCAACTCTTTAATTTTCAACGGTAATTTGTATAATTCAAAGAATTTTGCAAGGAAGTACGCTGCAGAGATGTGGCTGACTTTTCGCTGACGTCGTCCTGATGGAATGGAACACAAAATAGAAGTGCATTGTATTGAAAGTTGTTATCCTTCTTGAGTAAAAATTCAGCCCTTTTGCAGACGCCATAAAATCCATGTAAATTGCAGTAGTAGGCAGAAATATCTTGTTTTGAGAATTCAGACTGGGCCTATTGAATTGGAATTTATTGGCCTGTTACCTCATTATAATTTAAATGAGCTTGACATTGACAAACAAAGACTGGAATCGGCTGGCATTTAATTTATTGTATCTAACAACTTCATTAGTGTATGCAATGCAAAGTTATTACTTAGGCTGAGATTCAAATGGATATCTGAGATCAGCTTCATGACTCATGACGCTCAAGCTGAGCGGATTGGCAATTGGCATGAAGAATTCAAATAATTTCAATCTTTATTCTAAAACTGCAGCCAAGTTTAAGTTTAACGATAAGTACCACATGAAACATGAAGGCCAGACGGCAGAATAAAATTCATTGCCAATTTTGTTTGCAAATTAAAATTTCGCCTAGTCAATACAGTATTGACGAAGTAGAAATCGATGCATGTCAATATGCCAAAACATTAATTTCGCACGAACCATTAAAATTATAGTGTAGTAAGTTAGTATTTTTAGAGAGCGAAGGGAATGATGCATGAGGAATTTCTCGCACTTGGATTACTTGGCTCTTGGCCCTTCATCACTCTCTGTATCATGTTCAGGAGTTATGTCAAAATCCTTACTTTGTTGTCTAATCCAATTAAAAGCCGATTGAAGTGGAGATTGGAAAGAGCCAACTATGCAAGTTTAACTCTCGGTTAAATAATTCCAGATTGGACTAACAAAAGACATCAAACACAATGGACTTACTTTTTGGTACTGAATATCCGCATTTCTGTCTGGATCCACCCATTTCCCAACTTCCTGTCGTGCTCGATGACGGAGTCCAGGCTCAGTCGCGTCTGACCATTCTTCCACATTGTGGTCATCCAAATGAAAATTACCCAACATTTCAGGCACACGGCCACCGACATGAAGGGCCACAAGGCCTCTAGACTCCATTTCAGCATTCATTTCACCCCCGTGTCTTCGTCCTCACTGAATTTACAGTAAAAAATAAATAAATGTCAACACGTTGAACTTAAAACACTTGAATAAAATATTTTCACTTCCATGCGCAATAAGGTCGAACACTGTTTGAACATTTTTAAACACGTTTTAAACTAATTTTCGATGATTTAAAAATGCGGCTGATCGTTAACCCTTGAAGATGTGTACTGAAGGTTGGATCATTTGACTATTTGTATTGTTTCGTATCACGTTGATTTTATTATTCTCTTATGACTCCTGACTTTCTGTGTTGTGTCCGTTCCACGTGGTGCGTTTTTGGGATCCGTTCTTCTAATGTGCTTACTCTGTGTTACAATTTTTTACCAACAACCCTTTTTTCCTAGCTCTCAGGAGGACCTGTGTACCGTAGATGCCGAGAACGTCAGAAGTCAATGTCTGACAGAAGTAGTGGAGAGGCACATGGAGTCTAAATACGGGACAGGAGGTGTACAGATACGTGTTGAGTCTAATCACGTTTACCTTGGTCCGCCTAGTAAAAAGATGTGTGAATTCTTGAGTAATAGTTCCCCAAACAGAGTTAGGAATGAAAATGAGCATAAAAAAGAGTTAATCTCATCTATTTGGCCATCTTTGTGGCTCTCTGGCCCGTGACACTCTGCATCTCGTGGAGGCTTTGAAAGTCATTTAGATCCAACGTACGTAACCCCTTACACTGCCGCACCAACACAACTCCATCACAAATCACAATGGAACTCAAAATACAAACAGGAATGCAGTAATGCAGAGTTCGAAAATACACCTACACCCCCTCTCAATCTGCTTTATTGTCCGTTTCATCTCTCTAACAGTGGATATTGTCTCCGTGAACCCATAACTGATTCTGAGGCTAAGGACTCGTAGTTTTATTAACACTGAATTCAGTGGAATTTGTCGAATTGGTTAAGGTTTTTTTCCATCAAATCATGACCAAAAGTTTCCCATGCCCATGGCTCCCAAGAGTGTTGCTGGTGCCAAAATTAAATATTCTAAATGAGCTTGTACTGCAACAGGGCTGCTAACGATGAAAACCTTGAAGCTGTATAAGAAATTACAGTGAAAAACCACATTTTCTCTCCTTTCGTTCAAACAGTTATGTTTTTGAACCTCAAATCGGAATAACCGTGGAATGCACTGCACTCACGTGGATGAAAAAGCAAAACCTTCAAAATAGGAATTTTATTTAATATAAAACGTAAATAAAACTCATCTCGCACCTCGCCGCAGCAGTGATTCTTAACCGAGATGTCAACTTTTCAACTTTCAATTCAAGGATGTACCTTTGTGCGATATACTGGTTACCGCTATTCTGTTGAGTTGCATGGTTTTTTCAGGCTGACTGAAAATATCGTACTATGAGATCATGCAGTTTTATGAATATTTCTTTGATCAAACACGCATTTTATCCATCTATGTGCATCATGGTGCATTAAAAATACCATTTTCAAACTACGCGAGTTTTCGGAATATTTATCGAATTGATTTTTGTAAATTCCAATTTGCTAGCACTGGGAGTTTTATATTTTTGAATTTTGATGCCCAATTTTCACACCATTTCTGAATATTCCTAATTTAACTAATCTAAACCAGGCGTAGATATTCGGAGCATCCATCAAAAATTATCATACGCCCATTTTCTTAATCAGTTTTAATATTAAATCGGATGACGAAAAAAATAAAACGGACAAACAAAAAAATAATTTGGGGCAGGGAGCATTTTAACATTTGACAATTTAGAGGAGTTTGTTTAGGTTAGGTTAGCTTTCGCAGAAACATCCGAGCCTCTGCTCGGATGTTACTCGGACTAGGATTACTTTCATACTTTCAGTAATACTAGTCGTATTGTAGGTAAGGTTCCGCCGAAAACATCCGAGAAAACATTAAATTCTTCGGTCAGCCATTTTTAAAAAAAATTTGGGGTTAATATGAAAACTGACAAACAAAAAATACAACCGCAAACAGAAAACATGAATTGACTAAGCAAGAATTTGAAAACATTTGGCCGTTTGAACCAGTTGGGTTAGGTTAGATATGACGAGGTTAATTTTTTCAAAAATACCTTAACAGATATTCTACATTACTTTCAGTACGAATAAGTTAGAATTTAAGAAAAGCATTCAAAAGGGTTAAATTGTTCAGTTAGGTAATCTATTATTTTGTCATCCGTTTTATTCTTGATCAGCCGCGATAAATATTAGCCTTTCTTAATTTAGTGTGATCGTCAAATACCCAAATTCCACTCTACATTCTTCAGTTCTGCTTGCAAAATGGGATCGTACGACACTACTGCTCTATTGCAAACTCTAGTTCTCTATGCTAAATTCTGAAGAAGTGCTTTATCTTTAATTCGCGTAGCAGGTATGAACGGGCCTCTAGCTCAAAGTCGAGCATTGGTGAATCTAAATTCGTTAGATTAGATCTGCCTATGTACGGTCGAACGTCCATTCTGAGTTGAACCAGACAATGCAAATCTACTTCAACGACTGGATTTCACTAATAGTGTATCGACTTGGCGTTTCTTGAAAGGATAATGCATTTTATAACTGCTGAATGGGAATCATCATGTCAAATCTGCAATCTGCATGAACATAATCTGAGTATAATCACTCGAACCTCCGTCCATTCAGAATGATCATCCTTCCAATGCGAATTTAAATTCCTTTCAATTGTCTTCCGCTGTCCTGAACTGACTAGAACAGCAGGTGACAGTTTCCTGTGGATTCAAACATGACGCTACCCGCAGAGTCCTTTCATTATTAACCTAAACTTTGTCCATTTCAAAAGATGGCTTACTCACTCACTTACTAATAACATAATACAAAGTTGGAATACTTGATTGCAACAAATCATTACATCATTTCAGAAGCGTCGGCTGACGTAATGTTTAGTGTCATTCCAAATTCCAAAGTGAGGGAGACAAGTTGTATTAAAATACAGTAGTCGTCTGTGTCCTGTCCTGAGTTTAAGACTAATGCTAATGTACTTACTCGTACTTGTACTTGAGCAGACTTTGGAGTGGCTAATTAAACTTATCTTAATGTGAGGATAAGATAAAAGTCCAATTTGCATTCGGTGTCCAGCGCTAAGAAATTACTATTTGTTGAAAGTTTAGTATTATTGCTCGTACGCCTGGCCTCTATTACTATGTAAATACATTGTTTGTTTAGAATTTAATTCATCCTCGTTCGTAATTGTATACTTATACCTCTCAGCATTTGTTTACCTTCAAATATTAAAAGCAAATTCAGAAAATTAGAGATTTAGCTTCAATGGTGCGCAGTAATTCAATTTTATTTCAAATTAAACTAAATGTTAGTTTATGCTGCAATGCTTTTTAATTACTTCATATATAGCAATACATTACACCACTACTAGGTCAGAGCTGTTTAATATTAGTGCGCATTAAAGGAAGGCATAATTCAAACTGTGTCTGTAATAAATCTGCCAAATCGGATTCTTGCCAACTGTCTAACAGCTTGTTTTAAAAATTAACAGATACAGTACTTAATATACTATGTACATAAATCTGTTACATGGGTTTTAGAATTATGTGCACTATTGAAGGATTGATCAAATTCAACACAACAGACCACTAATAGTCATTGCCTAGAAATTTGGGCTGCGCTGCATCTCTTACAAAGTCCATGTACTTTATGAAGTCTTTTACATAATAGACGTTCAACCGTATAAAATTCAAAACTAATTTACTTTTGCAACCACGTTGATGCCAAAAATTTATATTTTAAGTATTTTTTATAGTCTGTTAGATTCTGAATTATAAAGTTTGATTGATCTCTGTGTCAATCAAAATTTGGAAAGTCCTAAAATCCCTCCTTCGGGATCAACTTTGTTAGGCTTACTTACTTTTTTGCCAAAACAAAAATTGCTAGTTGATTAAATCAATAGTAGCTTTCAAATGAGATATCACGCACCGCTGCTGTACAGTTAACAAGTGATACAATTACAAAATATTCCATGAAGATTTTTATAGAGTTGAATTCCTATTGTACTAGCCCAATTCTACCACCCATCTAAAGTTAACAATATCACTGGAATATCGGTTTCTTTTGAAAAAGGTTCACTGTGCGTGCGGATTCCAAAATGTGCAGATTAAATCCATTGGCATATGATTCCAAAATTATAAATTCCGCAGACGTTTCAAACGCATTACATATTGTTTGCAACGTAACATGTATGTGGCGTGAAACATTTACCCTAAAATGTGACTACACGTGGTTGAGCTGTCTACCTGTTCTTTTTTTGTTTCTGCAAAAATTGGTACTCGAATTCAAAGGAACTTAAAACCAATTTTACTAACCGCCTTTGCCTGAAGTAGATTTTTTATTGGAATATCCATTTTGGGCTAAACGACGACCCAATGAATCTGCTCTTATATGTATAAGCTGATGAATTTTGTTTGAGTAATTATTCATGCGCTATACCAAGGAGAGCATTCTACACACACACACGGTCCGTATAGTCAACTTGACGAGTTAATGAGTTATTGGAGAATTTCCATTAAGTTGTCTTTAAAGAATAAACGAGACCCACCTCAATCGAGCTGCCCAAAAAATTGTTCAAAGAAATTCCAAGGAAGGTAAACACGAACCACGCCTCTGTTGACGAGCGGAGCTTCCTGTGACAACCAGCACTTCAACAATACTGTTTGACAATTTGATCGTGTCTCAGTCTCAAGATGCAGAGGACACGTGCACAATAGCCACAAGATCAATGTCTCATCATACGTTGCGTGGTAATGCTCCTTTTGAAACATTGGAAATGTGACATTGTTTGGAAGACGTTGAAGCCGAAACACATGGTTCAGCGTTAAGACTGGGAGTGGATTCCGAGTTTGACTGAAGCTCTAGTTCTTTGAGACGGACGACGACGATTATTTGCCAAAGTCCTGATTCGCCTCTCTTCTTGCGAACGAGATTCAGAAGGTGTAGGTGGCTTGGGTTTGAGTGAGATTCAGGACAATAGCGACGACGACGGGATGGAGTTAGGCTCAGGTACGAGCATCTGTTGTCGTCCACAGGTAAGTTAGGGGAAATCTGTTTCTGGTGGCTCTGGACCAAATAAACTGACGAATGCAATTCATGGATATGTTCGAATATTATTTGCAAGTGCGTTTTAAGACAACGCATCAACGTTTTGGATTTTAAGCTTTCAAAATGATCCGCCATGAATTTCACATTCAACTTCAAATAGAAAGTTCATTAAGATGGCTATATTATCTTCGGCGCTAAAAATGTAGCGAGCGCTAAAATAGTCGTACTTGAAAGCTACTACTTTTAAGCGCTAAACGAGTTTATTTCGACGCTATTCATTCCGATTTAGGTTTTCAATTATACGTTAAAATTAGGGCGTAAATCTCATTATTTATATAATTTGCATATAACAAATATAACATAATTATCAGGCATTTTAATTTAAATTGTGTTTTATTCAACCTTCCACGCAAATTATTGATTGTGTACGATATTAAGGATGATTTATTAAGAAGATAGATGTCATTAAATTTGTGCTGGGAGAACGAGGGAACCGTTGCATGGACACTGGCAGCGTTATAATTAATTTAGGATTCAGGTTTCGAATTTTGAAACTTATTTTCAGAAATGAACTTGCAATTTACAGAGAATGCTCAGAATCCATTTAGGTTCTAGAAAGTGAAACCCATTCTGAGCGTATTTAAGGAGACTGTACTCTTGAAGAAGGTCAATAATAAATACCAAGTTGTACAAAGTTCGATCACTTTCAAAGAAACTTCCAAAAGTCGTATAAAATTTGTGAATTCCGGTTATTTAGATCACTTTTAGAATGCCAATCTAGACAGAGATC
>JAQFYU010001318.1:0-15384 GCA_034694905.1 Ceratophysella granulata | reverse complement strand
GCTGGCTGGGAGAGATCCAAGTACATTCTCCACTTTCCGATACTGGACTACGTGATTGTTCCCAAATGGTTCTATATTTTTTGGCAAATTGGAGAGATAAGCTTTAGTGTGGATGTGGATGTGTGCAGAGTTTGTGGGAAGGAGGTTTGGGGCTTAGGCTTCGGTTCCGAATTACTTGGTGAAGTGAAGGAGGCGGAAGGGTTTTTAGAGTGAAGCGTAAAGCCTGCTTGCCGGCGGCTGGGTCTGAGAAAGCATGGAGTTGTGGGAATTTATCTGATGGAGACCAGGGAGAAGGTAGAGATGATCAGATGGTGGTGAAAGGAAATCTTTGAATATAACCACCTTAATCCTTAATCTCATTTTTGAAATTCTGCTGAACTAACGAACTTGAACTTAACGTTGGACGTTAGAAGGTAAAAAATTAGAGTTTTAAGTATGTAGAAAACATAATTGTAAAAATTTAATGTGCAGTGTACAAAAGATTTAAAACCTGTAATATAGAAACGCAAAAAAAGTTTAAGATAAAATCGTCTAGAATTGGCAAACAATGAATAGAATTTAGAATGGAATACCAAAAAATCCTGAAGTGAAAAAATGATAAAAAATTAAAATAATAAAACACAAGGTTACTAATTGGCATACATGAATTAAACGAAGTCAATTATATAAAGTGAATGTGATAGTCTTAATTCAAGGCAAAACATGATTTTTGAAAAGTACCAACTTAAAAAATTATATTTAAAATAGAATATCAAATTGACAAAAAAATTCAGGTTTTTGTATATTTTGGTGGAAAAATTCACAAATATCAAATTTGTTTTATAAGAATCAATAGAACACAAAATCAAATTGGCAAAACATGAAAGAATAAATTACCAAAATAAATAGAATAGAATACCAGATAGTCAAAGAAACGAACATAAGAAAATACAAAGCTGTCACAAAATGAATGTAAACATTAAAAAATTGTCAAAAAATGAATAAAATAACATGACGAATTGATAACACATTGACCCAACAAAGTGAGAAAAATCCCAAATTTGCACAAAAAGAAAGAACAAGTAAAACTTCAAATTCTTTTTAATTTAATTAAAAAGTCAATTGATAAAACATTAATCAAATATAGTCCAAATTAACAAAAACATTTTTTATAACTTTAATAACTTTATATTTTAACATTATTTTTTTTCTATGCTACTTCATTTTTTGCAACTTTTTATGTAAAAATTTTGATTAACCAGCCTCTCTAACATGGACGCGCATATATTATCGCGAGTTCTGCATTAAGTAAACGCACTATCCATATGCAGCAGCATACACGGATTATTTGAGTTGACTTTCTTACCCTAGCTTAGGTTACTCATATAAATCAAAGTGCTAAATTTTCTACATGGTTGAAATCGTTCAGGTTGCACCAGATTTCAATTTTGAGCTAGACTGGAATTTTCCCGCACGTTAAGTATCTTTTAATTTCGGATAAGGCGAATACTCTACGAAAGTAGAAATACTGTCAATTCCTGAGCCAGAGGCAGCCGTGCTTTGCACTGAAGCTTCACTGGCTCTCATATGAGTAATGAGAGAAGCGGAGAAAGCCTAGATTCGTTGGAATGGTTCAAGTCCCTTGTTTCAGCTGAGGAAGAATCATTAGGAGGAGGCGAAGAAGAGATGATGGGATGCCGAAGAAAGATTTAGAGGAGAGATTTAAATCGGAACTGACAAATGCCCCCCAGAAAAACCCTCATCAGTTCATCCGGACTCACCAAGTGCACTTTCACGATCGGATCATTCGGTCGGAGCTGAAGAGCTTCTCGAAAAAGAGTTTCCGCTTTAATGGCACGTCCCGTATTAAGATATAAAACTCCTAATCCATCCTTGGTCTGCGGATCGTCATCTTGGAGAAGAGCTCTGGTGAAAGGGAAGAAAAAAATTGAAAAAAAACCTCAGGATTTCATCATATCAATCTCCCTTCATTTCTCTCCCTCAGATGTCATTAGATTCACATCAACATGTTACAAGGGCCTAATGGGGTCAACTCAGGTCCGGATCGTCTCTTCACCCAGCTCCCATCTACACTTCCGTCTAATTGACACGAGGAAAGGTTCGAGCGGAAGGGACCGATGATATATTAACTTAAAACTATTTTCCTACGCTTCCCACGCTTCATTTAGTCCGTCAAATGAGCTATGAAGAGTCGAGAAGGGTTTCGTCTCACATTTTTATCTGCTCAGTTTATTCCAAACTTCCTTTTTTTTCATGCCAAATGAGCATTTTTGGGCATTTTAAGATGTATTTCCGCTATGGCGAATTTTCATATAGCGAAACTGTTATTCGTTGCTATTGAAGAAAAGCTCAGCTCAGGTTCTATGGTGTGTTTAAAATGTTTTGTACATTGAATTTTAGAATTTTTAAAAATTAATATTTTGTATTTCTTACTCAAAAAACTTGAATCTTGAATCAGAATCTTGAAATCAAATCTGACTCTCTTTTTCGGAAAACAGGGTGGATACCTACTGTTTTTGATAATAATATTTAAAATGGCTCCAAGTTTCCATTTCCTTAAAAAAGGATTTGTCACCTTTAAACCGGCTTAAAATCTTCAAATTTTATAGCTACCACCTTTTAAAATACAAGTTGGATTCATAATTGCTATACCCTCTTCGTTGATTCAAGAATTCGAAACCCGAACAAGAGAACTGAACAATAATCATACTTTATTGATGAAAAAGAAGATGAATAAGCTCGATTTAAAAAAAAAAGAAGTTCATGAAGAATCCCTTCTAAAATAATATAAAATAGATTACAAAACTTAACATTAGGAATACACAGGGGAATAACTGAAGATTAAAAAAAATAGCAATGCTCCGGAGCGGAGTTAAGTTTTAATTTGTTTACAACTTATTGGCTTTGACAATGTCGACGTAGAGCTAATTTTCAAAATTACTTTAAAAAATCTCGTTGATCTTGATTCAGCTTAAAAAACTTGAATTAAATCCAAAATCTCCCTTAACTGAGTAAATTTCCAGTGAAAAATATTTCCAAGTATCTCGGACTCACGCTGTTGACTAGCATTTATTTCAAAATTGGAAACAATTCAAAGAGCTAAGTTGAAATAACATCCTATGTCGACAATTTTGCATGTAGTTTGCATTTTAGTTGTTTAAAGTTCAGAATGTTAATATTTGAGTGTAAATGTTGGAGCTAATATTGGACAATTGGCTAGTTTGAATACTAACCGGCTAATATGGAAATTAAACTTTTTTATGAATGTTAAATTACGCATGTTAACGTTTATCTCAAATATTGGAAATTAGCCGTTTCTCTCTCAGAATTTGACACTCTTCTAATGCTGTCATTTAAAATGAAGTCAGTTTTACTGAAACACCATTAACCTAAATATAAGGAACCAATTAGCTGTGTCTCGGAACTTGTATCCAGATTAATAGTGTTTCAGTGTAACGAATTTCATTTTAAATGACACCATTAGAAAGACTGTCAAATTCTGAGTAAGAACCGGCTAATTTCAAAAATTTGAAATGAATTAACGTTTTTTTAAAGCCTAATTTCCATATTAGCCGGTTAGTATGCAAACTAGCCAATTGTCCATATAAGCTCCAAAATATGTATGGTGCTATTTGATTGAACCCATTAAATTTTGATCAACCCCATACTGAATTATTAAAGATTTCGGATTTCGCTATAATGGAATTCGTCAAAAAGGGGCAGAAGAAGATGCAAATGTCTGACTCCGGTCCTGGCGTCAACAAACCTTTGATATAGTGATTCCGCATTGTCGTTAAGCTTCAACTTTTTCATCAGTCTGGCCGTGTTGAGAAGAGCCACTGTGTGATTAGCATCTCTAAGTAGTGCTTCTTGGTAGAAGTGGAGTGCCTCTTCCAGCCGACCTGAGTGTAATACAAAAATCCACAAGATAATGCTCCTTTCTTCCTTCGTCTCTTCTGTGTGCAGAAGTAGGACAGAAAAAAGGCTCTGGCTTGTCAACCCTCATTCCCACGCCCGTCTCCTCCGTTGATATTTCTCTAATTCTCTTTTCAGTCAAATTGGAAGATACTTTACTTTGGAGTGGGCAGAAAGGATACTCAGGAAACTAATCATACTTCTTTCCTTTCACTCCCGTAATTGGGAAAAAAAAACGTCTAGTCAAACTCAAATAAGGAAAAAGCAGAGTAAGAAAAACGAACCAATTTTTTGAAAGAAGGCTGCGTAGTTATTCAGATGGTCGGCATTATTTGGTTCCAGTCGTAGAATTCTTAAATGAATGTCTTTAGCTTTGGAGTGTTGACCCAAGTCTGCATGCATGGCAGCCAGGTTCGTCAGAGCGTCTGTGTTGTTTGACTCCAGTTCCAAGGACCGTTCCATGAGGCGAACTGCAAAACTCGTCTGGCCCTGTTGACTAAACGAAATTTCAGAGTTTATTAGTAGATGGTAGCAAATGTTTTAATCACAGCTATTTGGGCTCATTAACGTCTCTGATCTTAATGGGTCCTTGGAATGTCGATTTTTGAAGTATGGGGTAAGTATAAAAATATATGGCGAACCCTGTTACAATTTTACTGATTTTCTTCCTACAGTGACCTAGTAAAGCTCAAAATTCGTTGCTCTAGAAATAAAGTCTTTTGCTATTAAATATATTAAATATTTTTATTTACTATTATTATTATTCATTAAAATTGTTGTTTGTAATTAATTATTTGTCATTTATTTGCATTGTTTGGACCGCATTTTGTTATACTCTGTTAGGTAACTTGGTTTAATATTCAATTAAATAGAAACAGTCTTGAATTTAGGATAACATTTTTATAAAAAACCGTGTTAGCCAAAGTGAGAAATTCAAAAATACTGGATTGTCAAATTAGAATGGCGTCTGGAATAATTTACAAATTACAAAACAGGATACTAGTTCCAGGGACTTACAATCTGAGAAGATTTTAGAAACTAAATAAATTTTAAAATATCTTTAAAAATATCAAAATATGTTGTAAAATGCAAGAATTTATTTAAAAACTTGTAAATGTCCACCAACATTATGCACGCATAGGCATTAACAGCTTAAAATATGCAAAATAACTTAACATAACGCTTAGCTTTCAAACCTGATTGGATTGAATTCCTGAGACATTATACTCCTATTTTAAAATAATGTACACCATTGAAACTCTTAAAAAATGTCATGCTTTGCACTTTTCTTTTAAAAAAAGCGTCTCCAAAAAATTATTTTCGCTTGAGACACTGTTTCCTAGAAATTAGTTGAACTCGAACATGGCTCTCATAGTATCAGATGAAATGTGGGATCTTTACGTAATGGATTTGCCTGTGGTGTTTTCAATGCTGGGTCTGAACTGTCTGTACATCTTCATTGCGGAAGTCAGGAATGACTGATGAAACACTTAGATGAGAGTAACGATGTTAGTCAAGAATCGGTTTTATTTCCTTGGGCTGCTGGCCTGCTGCCTGGCACCGTGTGCCTTTTCCCAGCCTCTCTGTTGTGTACCTTATGTCTGAGATGCCTAGCCTGTCTTGTCGAAGCATATGCTCGGGAGAAAGTTGGTCTTATCCCGAACTCACTTGACCATGTCCGCAACCATGAATGGTCTTTTCATATTTCTGTTCCGTCAAAATGGAGCCAATACATCACAGTCAAACCAACCCCAACCCAACATCCTCTTCTATCCAAAGACGTCCAGAATGAGAGAAGGGAAATTGATGATCATAAGTAAGCTGGTGAGCAAGAGGCTGGTTACTTTCACTCAAGCTGACTCCAGTCCAAATACACAAGATGGACACATGTCTTCCCTTTTCCTCTACAACAACCGTTTGGCACATTTCTACACAAACTGCCTGAACATGAGCACCAGGGTTGGGAGTATTGGGTGAGATTGGCGAGAGCGGTTCAGAATCAAGAAAGTTAGGCTTTTTAGGTTCAAAATGAAATAAATTTGCTTTAAAGTTTGAATAATTAATTTTTGAGGGTATTGTGTTTATCTTCATGTTAAATGATGTTCTATCATTAAATATCCGTATTATGATTCATTTGTATTTAATTTTATAGAACTATTATATTTATTATTAATAATAATAAATTTTATTTATATATTTTACATTCAATTGCGGTTGCATTTCTTTCGATTTTTTATTAGGATAATTCTTAAATGATTTTATGTTTCATTTTTTATTCACTATTCTTGTATGCTATGAATATTATTTCGATTCGTTTGATTCTTTTATCCGGATTTGTATATTTTCCTATTCTTTGAAATATTCTTTAATTCGGATATTTTTTTAATTCGATTTGTTGACGAAATTATCAATTTTTTATTGATTTTTAGCCAGGTACAGCTTTCATTTAATTTCTCAATAATAATTCAAACAAAACATGATTTTAAATATTTTCTTACTTTTTTGTCATCACTTTTATTTAATTTAATGACTTCATTAAAATTTTGAAATTCCTACTCCTGAATCTTTTAACTTTTGTTCCACTTTCTTTCCTAATTAAAGCTTTTAAAAATCATTATTTTTAAATGAATAAATTGATATTTTTTGCTTCTACTGTTTCTATTGCTTTTTAAGCACATTTTTTGTCGAATTATTTATAGATGACCTGTAGTTGGATGAAGTCTAACCCAACCTGGCCAACCAGCAATTAAACATTTAATTCTAAATAGAAGAAAATTGGCATTTATCGTCATATCTCCAAGTTTAAAACGCTAATTTAAAAAATTGAAGCATAAATTCAACTTGGCTAATTTAAAATAGAAACTCTGATTCAATACAAATAGCATTGAAAGAATCAAGCAATTCAATTCAAAGTCAACCCAAGGCAGAAGCATCAAGTCGTATGTCGGTATTCGTATGTGACATTTACTTTGAATAGGAAATGTGAAATAAATTCCAGAGAATCCAATAAATCGGATTTAATCGCCTGCATGTTTGACTCAACTAGGAATCCTCGTTTGTTTAGGAATCGTACATAGACCAATTTTCTCAACCCTCCTCTGCATATGTAGACGGGATGGCCTCATATGAAGACTCCAGAATCAAGGCAATAATAGTTTGGATCGAATCGAGTTCCTCACTTCCATCTACATTTTTGGGATTCTTTCTGAAAGGAAATGTTTATTTCAGCTCTCACTTCATTTTTATTCCTCAGCCTGATTTCTCCATGGCATTGTTTGATTGGTTTCTATTCCAGAAATGATCTCTGAGATCGGGCAGCCCTTACTACAAAGGACTGGGAAATAATCGAAATGCTACACTTAAGATTAGATAGGGATGGACTGGATTTTATTGGAGAGGTTTATGAGAAATGGTTTGATTTTTGTGCTGAGTAGTGGTGGGATTGAGATGCATTCATTAGCAGAGAACGGCTCTTATTCACTAACAAACAGTCAAAATAGGCACGGAAATTTTAGCAAAAATTCAATTAAAATATGCAGGAAAAAATTAGTTTTTATCAAAAAATATGCTTTAGGGTTGATGTAAACACAACGACGCTAGGTTGCCTCCAGTGCTACTTCGATCGTCTTTGGCCTATTGTCACGTTCAAATACCATTTTTGTTTCCCATGGAATGTTATTTAATTCCAAGTTATGCTGCGTTAGATTTGGATAACGCGGTTTCTGTAGCAATTAAATGTCAAATATATCAAAGTAATTACAGGGTGCGGCGTTCCCAAGCGTTAACCTAACTAATGTGGAAAAGAAAGAAAAAGCTCGGAGGCAACGCTGAAGCTGAAGGCAACGTTAGCACATCGCTTAGTTTACATCAACACGTAAAACTCAAGTTTTGGTACTGCGAAACTAAATTCCAGCCAATCGAGTTGTAAAAAAGTGGAGTCGAGACAACTTTTAAGATTCCTAAGCACGATATTGTAGAAAACGGAAAATTGAGAAATTTTGTTATAGCAAACTGGTACAATAAAAAAATACTTTTGAAAATGTTGAATTTTACGTTAAAACCGCAAAAAATATTTTTAAAACTTCAAAATATGCATTAACATTCTAAAAACGTGAAAAAATGCAAATATGCACTAAAATAATTCGAAATGACGTGAAAATATGCAAATATGTTCTAAAGTAATTTAAAAAAAGGGTGAAAATATTCAAATATGTTCTAAAGTAATTCGAAAAAGGGTGAAATTATGCAAATGTACACTAAAATTATTCGAAAAAACGTTTAAAAACTGTAAATATGCATTAAACTAATTCGGAAAAACGAGAATATAGAAACATGAACTAAAATATTTCAAAAACACGTGAAAATATACAAATATGCTCTTTAGTCTCAAAATATGTAGTACACAATTTAGTTAACTAGTTTGAACCTGTAATTAACTATTTAAAAAACTAGTCATGCATTTTTGCAAAAAAGCCCATCCCTAATGATCGAGAAGCAGGAACCGTAGACGACTAGCTGGAGGGCTGGAAGAAAGCTTCTCCAGAGCGTGACACTCCTTTCTCCAAATCTCCGAATTGAGATTTCTGATAGAAACGGAGAAAACTAATAAAGAGAAGGATTCCATTGAAACTAATCGGATTTGAATAATGCATTAATACTTTTTATTCATGGTAAGCTGCACTTTTCCTAAAGTCAGAAGCGGGTATTTTGGCTCCACTCCCATTGGAGAAAGTTGGGTAGCCCTAAAATTCATTTGGTGGGGAAGGAAGGAGCAGAGGAAGACAGGGAAGAGATAGTAAGCATGCAGTTTATTGCAGAGGGAGTTTATTATTAAAGGATTTTCAAAAGTCGAGTACGTCCTTGGTTTTAATAAAGTAGGCTTAGTGAGGAACTTCTAAACAAAATCAAATAGTCTCTTATCCCAACATCAGGCTTTTCCAAGTTTTTGGGTGAGTTTGAGTCCTGAGCATGCAGTAGCCTTGGTGGTGGTTGAGAAAACCTTGAGTCTCAATCATGATAGTTGGGAAGAGGAGCTTTAAGTGGAACCTCGAATCAAGCCAGAAAAAGAATAAAAAGCCTCCTCTCTCATTCACGTCAATGTCTTTGTCCTCATTGAGGGAAGCATAAAAGTTTTCTTCACTCAATGGGTTCCTTAAACACTCAATGAGTTGAGTCGGGCTTTGGTAGAAGGGCTCTTCATGTTCGGCTTCGGTTCTTGGTTTGCGTTTTGAGGTTTAGCAATCTTACTTACTCTACCATGAAACCCGCACCCGAAAACATACCAGAGTATTAGCTTAACCAGTCAGTGGTATGGTTGAATGGTTGAGTAAGGAATATGAAGCCCAATATCACCTCCGATGTTGCCTCCCGTGCAGATTTGTTAGTTTGAGGCCTGTTCTATATTGTGTATGGATGCTTTGTGTTGATTTAAGCTGTGGGGTAGAATTGAAGGCAAAAAAAAAAAAAAAAGCAAAGGAACAGTGGAACTCCAGAAGCCGCATTTTTTTGGCTGAGGAAAGTGGACGTGGTTCTATGGTGTAGAAATACGGCAAGTTCTGTTCAAATTGGAGCCAAAAAGGTCCACTTACCGTATTGAACAGGGTACTAAAACGTGCATCTAGTTGTAGTGTTATACGGCACCTGGATCCGGACAGCCGTTTCGGCATTTAATTTTTGGCATTCAATGTTTTCTTCGATATGAATATAAATGTAAATTAGCCTAATTTCAGTTAAAAAGTCAGCGAATATTTGTAGCGAAATTTTTGATGGTAAGATGAGATGAGCTCGGTTTCGTATTTCATAGCATATGATATGAGCAATTTGAATTTTAGTATAGACGTTTTATTTACTGAGTCAGCCCAATTTCAACTAAATCGGAATTTAAACTAACAGCAGCTAAGAAATCGAAAATTGTGCAACAACATGGGCACTCTCTGTTCTCCCAAAGAATAAAGACACACTAACCTATGAAAAATAGTATTGTTCCACAAAATTGCTCTTTGGCGTGCTAAATTTCTGTCTTGGTTTAGTTTTGTGTGTACAAATTTTAAATTCTGTAAAAAATATTCACGCAAACTAATCAGAATTTAAAAGTTTATAATTTTAATCTATGAATAAATGCCATAAACCTATGTATCTATAACTGATTCGGGGTCCGATTGGGAAAAGCCCAATTGGCAAAAACAAAGAAAAAAGATACATCGGGACCAACTGGCAAAAATTCAAAAATACAATTGACGAAAAACGAAATCACAAATTATAAAAGACATCAAAAATCGTTATTGATGATAGACCAATTGGCAAAAAATACGAAAACACAAGAACACGTCGGAAAAAATACTTTAGTAAATAGTTGGGCTTTTAACAGTCGGATCGACTGTTAAAAGCATAATTGCTCAAAATAGTACTCAGAACCTGACACTTTCCCTCTGACCCTTCACCTCTATTTAATTTTTCTCCGCAAAAGTCTTGACCTCGAACCAATTAACTAAATTTTGAAAGACGCAACATCTGGAAGCCAACTGGAGTAAACCTGACCGGAAGATGACATGCGACATATGAACGATTTGACATAGAGATCATGAACCTGGACTGACCCCCGACTCCGCTGAATCCCTGGATTGGCTAATGTTGTTGAGCGGACGTGTTGGGCAGAGAAGAAGCTGGGATTGAAGACTCTGAAGAAAGTGTGGAGAGATGATGAAACTAATCGGAGAGCTGGAGAAGAGAGAAAAGCTTGAAGTGAATTATGAGAAGGAGAGAAAGTGCAAGTCTGGCACAATTCGTGTTTGGAGGCCATTGGGTATGTGGAAGACGGCGGAAGAAGGGAAGAAAGGAGGGAGTCATGATGAAGTGAGATGGTGATCGTAGTACAGAGTCAAGTAGTAGAGTCTCAGTAGGTCTGAGCATGGAGGTTCCGATGATTACATCTCTGTTTTTTTTTTTTTTGCTGATGAGCTATAATTCTTTCAAGGAAACTCTTCCGTTCTCTCCTCCGTCCTCCCTTCTTTCTTCCAATTGGAAAGGACGTTCAGGATGTTGGACTCAGGTCCTGGAGGCCCAGGATTCTTAAGTGAGCTGGACGGAATTCGGATTTGGAAAGGTTCCAGGTAAGATTCGGAATTTCCTCAAATCATTCTCTACTCTTATTTACTCCGCTTCGACTTTTCGACTTTCTCCTTCCCCACCTCCACTTTCTCCAACCATCTTTAATCGACCGACACTTCTGTCTTCCACAAACTTCTCTCAACTCTACTCAAATATCCTTGTTTTCTTATTCAGCCAACGCCTTCAGCACTAACTCAATTATTCATGACTAGCCCATGAGTCCGGGCTTCACTCGTGGGGCAATGGTTACCTGACTTCACTCCGTCTGAAGCTCACTTTCCGTTTCCCTCTTCCTTAACCTGTCCTTCAATCAAGACATTTTGAGTCTCTGTCTACCCAGAATTGTATGAATCAATTTTTGACAGAGGCTTCATTCTGCCGAGGCATTTTGGATTATGCGACAATTGGAAGGATATGCAAAATTGTGCTAAAGTAGCTTTAATTAAGTTGGTATAGGTTAGGCTATACTCACGTTGAGTCGATATGTGAGGGCTTGTGCGGCGTAATGCTATTTATTGCATAAGTTATGTTAAAGTTAAATCACCTGACTATTCCAACAATATATTTGTAACGGTATCCATGTATATAAATGTATTAACCTATAGGAAATTAGCACAACATAATCAACACCGACAACACCACCATAACCAACAACAGGAAATTAGCACACCACTGTTTAGTATGCTTAGCAAATCCGTTTGATTGTCGCCCGCCCTATTGTCCCCTTCCTATTGTCCCCTTACGGTTCATTTGTGTGGGTGATGCCTTTGAAGGCCCCCTGCCTATCCTCCGTAAGCCATAAATTGGGCAGAATTTTTTTCAAATGTCACAGACATTCAATACAATTTAGTTACGTATGCTTCCATATGTGTAAGGTTGCATTGAGCTAGTAGAAGATTAGGACTTTTCAAGTTTATTGTATTATACATGGTGAAATTTGTGTTAATATCTAACGCTAGATACGCTTTTCAAATATAGGGATAAAGTGTGCTAGGTTTCAAGATATCACTAACCTAACGGAACCTAACGGAACCTAACGTTATACAGCATATCGCACAATTCGGCAAAATCCGAATAGTTGTACCCGCCCAACTTTCACAATTTCACCTTGTTCTATAAATGTTTTTTTTTTAAATTGATATTGGGCAAATTACTTGGTAAATTATTTACAGTTTGCCCAAAATACTGGAGCCCAATAAACAAATCAGTCGTACATTTAAAGCACAATTTACTGGGAAAATATAAGAATAACCTTGTTATTTTAAAAATAAAGACGCACAAGTCTTCAAATGTGATCCAATTCGTGCTACACAGTACACGGAATGTAGATTAACTGAGCAACAAAATCCTTGATTTTTAAGATTCCAAATATTTGAAGTATTCGTACTGACTTGCTTTAAAGACCATTTCGGCACATTGTGATTTTTAAAAAAAGGCAAAAAAACTGCGCTTTCAATATACTATACATGCTTCCATAGAAAATGGCGAGAAACCTATCAGTCCTAACTGAAGAATAAAACTCATATTGTATAATATTGCTATTGAAAAATGAATTTGAGGAGGGCGTTTTTGAAAAAGATCTATTTCAGTTTTCAGTCGTAATTTTGACCCACATCGCATGAAACATCTTCAAAGCAGATTTTCCTCTCAATTATACGTTGGAATGTAGCCGTGTCCAAGATTCGAGTAAAAGCCTTTCAGCTGTCAATGTTTCACAATAGTAGACAGAAACCAGCGTAATGCCCTTCGAGCAGCATATGCTGATAGTTGAGATAATGTCAGACGCATAGGTCCATTGGGGTTTTATTAGTTCAAATTAGAATGGTTTCTATTTGCATGTCGGAGGAGTGGTAGTCAAGGGAGGATTAAGATATTGGTGTGACAGGAAGAAGATAAAGTGAGTTGTAAAGCCGGTTCCCTTGTAACTCTCTCGACTTCCTGTCTCCAGGACAAGACCATCCTTCACGTTCGTCTCCTCGTAGTCATGAGAGACTCTCTTCACTCAAACCCACTGAACCAAAGAACTCGGGTTTTTTGGTGTCTGTTGTGGCTTTCTCCTTCCTGTCCCTTAATTCCAGGAGAAAAGCCTGCCCAGAAGTGAAAGTCTACTACAAGAGTTGTTGTATTGTACTTACTGCTTCAGGTTGGCCAAGTTGAAGAAGGCGTGTGCATGAATGGGATTGATCCGAAGTGCCTGCTGAAAATGAGCTTCTGCTTCTCTCGAATCGTTCAGGAGTGTTCCTAAGTTGTTGTTAGCACTCGCATGATGAGGCCATAACCTGTAGTTACATGAGTAGAAAAAAAAGGCCAGGTTGTTAGATGAAGGAATTTGAGACTCAATCACCCCGAACCCGTTATCGTTAGTTGGGATTTGAGCTATAAGATCAACAGGCGACTAGGGTGTTGTAAATATAGACTTGGAGTCTCTTCAGCCAACACAGCAGAACCAGCAGCAGGCGTCTCGAGCTCCAAAAGTGGAAGCCAAAGCCAAGGTTCTGAGATCAATCTGAATCTCGGGATCCTCGGCCTGAATACAGGGTGGATACCATAATCATCTCCAAATATTTCCGTCAACTTTGAAAAATCGAAAAACTAGGTAAAATATTATAATAATAAATTAATTTAATCCTGGTTTTTAACTTTTCATGTTTTTTAGGCTGATCGAAGATCATTTTTGTGATTTACTGAAAAACTGGTTTAACAATATTTTTTATTTTAAAGCTGATTCTAGACTAGATCATCTTCATGATTTTGTTAATGGAAAACTGATATTAACTAGTATTTTTTAATTTTCAGATTTGTAAAGCGCTTGTGATTGAATGTGTGGCCTACCGAACGAGTAGACCACAAACTGATAGTGAAGTGTGTGGTCTACCAAATTTTTGTTGTTGGCCATACACCGAGGTGGAGCACTGGTTGCGTGTGTGACCCACCAACTTTTCAGATTTGAATGGAATTCATGCACCATGCACTCTCGTTTGTTTAATGAAAATAATTGAAAATAGAAATGTTTAGGTGTGAATGGCAACTAGATTACATGTAATCAATCAATTTAGTTTTATTTGACATAGGGTGGTGCGCAATCAAATCAATTCATTAGTGTTATTAATATTTTCAAGAAACATACGTGCTCAATTATCATAGTACATGAATTCCATTCAATTCTGTTGAGAGATCTGCTGCTCCACACTGAGGTGGGCGCTAGTTGCGTATGTGGCCTACCAGAAAAGAGAGAAACAGTTCAGTATGCCACACACTCAACTCATGTGGCCTACCCGGTCAGTATCACTACTTGTAAAACTTGCGCAAATATCTTAAAAATTAGCATTATAGCATTACTTTGACATGGAGGAACAGCCCTAGCAACGCAATATTTTGGGCGAAGGAAACTTTACACAGGAGTCAGTATCATCACCGCTGTTTTAAATATTCATCCGTGCCAAGATGAGGCTAATTTATTTTAAAAATCTTAGAAATGGTCGTTCATTAGTTTACAAAGTCTGAAAAGTTTCCAGGAAAATGTGATGCATCCATGGTATTTTCAACAAAAAAAATAATTACAAGGCGTTCTGTTTGCTTGTACTGACTTTAGATAGTTTTTCTCAAAAGTGGAGATTACAAAGGTATCCACCCTGTATTTCTTGTGGCGAGAGGAAGGGAGCCTGGTTCAGACCAGTTGATTCTGCATAGCAGTAAACCAAATTTTGTGGATGTGGAATCTGGATGGAGGAGGTGGAGGTGAAAGTTAGTTTGTGGATTATGCTCCTCAATTTACTTTTATTATCTGTATCCACCTACGCTGGGAAATAGAAGAGATAGTTTTCTCCTGACGTCCTCTAATAACCACCCAGATAGTCTCTTGTTTAAATCCTTTGTTGTTTAGACTGCTTTAGAGACCGAACTAGGCTCCCAGTATAAATTCTCCTATTTACGAATAAAATTACGAGCGGAGCATAGAACCTTTCTCAATTCACCTTTCCTAACGAAAATTTGACTACCCAAGTTGCTCCAGAGCTGTAGGGTTGGATTTCAAATAGGTAAGTAATTATAAGTAAACTCTAGTTTATATTTTCTAAAATGTTTTTAAATTATTATTCTTTAGCAAAAAGTTCAATTTACGAAATTCTTCCACTTACAATAGCTAAAAAACCATTGTTAGAGATTCAGATTGACCCAAAACACACGTCTTCAAAAAAATCCGAACCTATTCCCTACAAACATATCATATTAAAATTATCTTTAATTTTCTTTTAAATGCTGCTAGAAATTTCGAACTTTTGAATATTATTAAACTAATTTATATCATTCTTCAAATTTCCGAAGTATGTCGTAGACGCAGTGAATTGAATTTCGAAAAATTTC
>JAQFYU010001317.1:0-15390 GCA_034694905.1 Ceratophysella granulata | reverse complement strand
ATAGAAGATAAAACACGGGTCATGAACAAGAGTACGAATATCAGACCACATTTGTACTTGCCAGACAAGTTGCACTAAGATTAGACGTTTGCTCCCAAACAACACGCACGAGTGGAAAACAAAAATCTTAAGAGAGAGATCTTTGCATATGCGTGTGTATATCCAGTTAACACGCCACAATTACAAGCAACGCTTCAGATCATTTAAGCCTTGGCCTACAAAAAAGTGTCATACTATCAGATCCAGATGTCACGTTCAAGGATAGTTTCAATTAGTAAATACTAATTGTATTTAAAATTTTACTTTGTTTGTTCGCTAAAATGTCTCGTAGAAGGATGTCCGTTCGAATCAGTGAGACACGACGCCAGAGCAGCGCATATGGAACTAGTACATGAATGTTCACAATGCGGATGTGAATTTATGGATATTTCTGAACATACTGATTGCCCCAACTCAGGAGAAGTTTAGTGTGTTGGGCCACAGCCATTCGACGTTAAAAGTGATATATTTACAGAATCAAAGAGATGCCATTGAGGTACAATTGTTTACTACATTTACAATCCTCCGAAACGAGTCTGTATGATATCAGATGTGGTAAATAGTGTTCGGGAGCCATTAATTGATTATTTGATTTGGGATTCCGACTGCGGATTGTCATGTCATTTGATCTCTATGAGATTAGACATAAATTTACATTTGAGGATGTATATTTAAAATCGCTTTGGGCTGTACCTTCACATGAGAATTTTATCGAGAATTCCATGCTTCAGTGTGTGGCGTACATTATTGACCAACTTAATGTATATTCTGAAAGAAAAAGTTCATGGCAGGTCATGGCGTGTAAGTCCTTGGAGGTCCACGTCGAACAATTAACCCACAATATTGGAGGGGCTTTTGTTAAGCTCCCGAAACAACTGCAAATTTAACACGGACTAATTAATATAAAAAACAAAGGACACAATTGTTTCTCTCTATGTATAATGGCAGCGGTTCACTCTGAATCGATAGTAAAAAAATATATCGATTCTAGAGCTATAAGGGGAAGAAAGAAGTTATTGAGCTGTGAGCTAACTGCTGCTATAAAGCGCAAGTTATCTTGTCCACTCCAGTATGAGATGCTGCTAGTGGAAAACGAAATTGGCAAGCACGGGGAAAACACTGTTCATCTAACATGGTTACGAGAAATTGAAGATCGTGGAGTTTCACTGGTGTCAATTGATGTGTTTGAGTCTAGGAACGCTCGAATAAGCGTTAGGGTTTATGGGAATTATGGGAAAGTGCTTGAACCCATTCGAAATACAAGGCATGTACGAGAGTTACACGTTAATTTACTTTTAGTTTACAATGAATTTGGTGAGTCTCACTACATTTGGGTGAAGGATGGTTGCAGAACGCTAGGCAAAAGCGGAAAACCGGCTCACGTATTTTGTCAAATGTGCAATAGGGGGTATGTGACAAGACGAGCGTTATAAAGATAAAGATAAAAAAGGTGGGTTTTGAGTCCGATGTATTACCCCGTAGGGTCAGTCAGACTTAGGATAGGGAAGGAGAGGTTCGTTATCGTTAAATAGGATTAGAACATTTATCTTTTCTGTACCGAGGGATGGTTATCTCCTTTCCCAATACCGTCAATTCCTCACGTGGCACGATCTTTCTCCGCAGACACTCCAGAGGCGAGTCCTCATGGTAGTGGTGAGGTTTCAACAGTGATCAGTTCAGAAGCCAGATTCCAGTAAGATAAACATACTAAGATAAACCGGTCCTATCGCTCATTTGAGAGACCCCGGGAAAACCCAATTGCATGCATTACATATCAATGTGCAGGCGCCGATTCAATTAGGATAATAACGAATATACGTCCCAACTTCACCAGCTAACCGATCACCATTGCAAGTAATGCTGCCTTTTAGGAAAAAAGCTCAAGGCGATTAGAATTTAGGATGGGACCGTACCTATAGATCCAAACCAGACGCGCGTTATATCGTCATCAAATTTCATGTGAAATGGGTGTAAACTCTGTTCAAATTGGAAATCCACCTACTGAAGATTATTTGAAGTTTAAAGCATGGGAAATGACATTAAAATTTCCATGCTGTTTGTATTACATATTTCCTTTTACAGACAACCAAGAAACACAACAACATGTTCCCACGGCGTATGTTCTTATGCTTAGTACCCCTAACGGATACGATAAGATTGAGTTTTATGAAGGAGAAGACGCAGTTATACATTTTATCACACGCGCTTTGGAAATTGCAAAATGGGTCGCCAACAAGTTTGCTCATATTAACGTACCCAATACAGCAACGGAGTCTCAAATGGTACTTTTTCATAAGGCAAAGACATGTGATTTGTGCCTTCAACCATTTGATAGTCCGTCTGGTCCCAAAGTCCGCCATCATAATCACACGAAGGGATGACGTCCTGTCCTGGTGCTTGAGTTTCCATCTCATTCTCCAGGCAGGTTTGGATCTATAGGTACGATCCCATCCTAAATTCTTATCGCCTGTGGGGTTTTTTCTCAACGGTGCATTTCTGGCAGTATTTGTATGTACCCTATGCGTAGCACGTATTTTCGTAATTATGCTACTGCAGACGGGAGACTAAATGAACTGATATGAAATGTATGACAGTGAGTTTTCCTCCTGGTCACTCGAATGAGCGATAAACCATTTTTCTTAGTATGTTAACTGTAGTGTCTCCGAAACTTCTCATACAGTCGAAGGTCTTACAACTACCAGAGTCGCATCGCTGTGCCCGCACAGTGAGTGCTGGAGTGGCTGCGGAGGACGACCGTGACACGCAACACTGTAGACTGAGATAGTAAGGAGAACAAACATTCCTTTGATAGAAAAGATAAATGTCCTACATAACGTTAAAGTTTCCTATTCCTCCCCATTGATTAGCCTGCGGGTATGTCAAAGATCCCTGATTTTATTTTTATAATCACACGAATGGGGTTTTAAGAGGAGCAAGGACGAGGCCAGACTATAATGTTCAAGGACCACTTAAAAACATTACTGGGGGTGTTCATAATTCGTGCAACATGCAAGCAACCGTACCAGCCTACCTTATTGCATTTTGTACTAACGGGAATGAAATTTACGCGACGAAAGAACCGACTAAAGACGCTTTTGCTACGGTATACGAAAGTGGGAAAATAGGGGCCAGTTTTCCGATATTCAGCAAGCAAGAGAAAATTATCGGCGTAAAACTGACTAACATACTCAGCCTGAATAGCATTGCAAACCACAAACGAGAGCCAGTTCAAGAGCTTATCAAACTAACCAAAGAGGCAGGTTGTAGTTTCCCAAATCTCAACCACTTTTTGTTCAGACACAGGAGTATAGTGCAAGATGTAATCTATTATGTCTATATATTCCCATCGCGATACAGTTTGAAAGAATTGAATGAGTCCATTACGCGATTCTGTAGCTTTTTGAATATTCGATATTTTCACTCAGATATTCTATGCACTGAATCACAATACAAATTGTACAGGCTACTTAAACGTGAGTTGAAACTGGATACGCCGATAGAGTATCCTAAAGCCGTTTTGACTTTGAAATGTATATCAGTAGTTGATGTATTTGCGTACTACAGAAACAGTAATTTTGAACAGACGGGATTAGATCCGGCATTTAACTCGACATGTGGGAGCTATGCTAAAGCCTGTGTACTATTCAAAGACAGAGTTCATATTGAGTACATGAAAGACAAGGACATGATCCAAATGACAGAGAAGCTGATCAAAGGTGGAATTAATATAATTACGAAACAAGTTGCAAATTCAAAATCGTCACGAAGTAGTAAATATAATCAATCAACGCTTAGAACGGAACTACTTGAGATTGATAAGGTTTTGTCATACGGCTCGTGCTGTCTCGAACCGTTGCCTGTCGAGGATTACGAATGGATGACAGAAGATGAATTACTTTCTTTTGATTATGCCAACCCTCCTATCGATCAGGGTGTTGGGTACTATTTCGAATGTTCACTAACTCTGCCCAAAGAATTTCATTTTCAGTATAAAGACTTTCCACTGTGGCCAGACAAAAGACAAATTACGATAGGCACAACTTCTTCTGATGCATCTTCTTCTGACTACTGGAAGAGATACACTACTGACTACTGAAACATAATTATCAGTTGCAAGGAAGACCGGTTCCTGGAACCGTACGTCAAGTACTATGTAGATAAACGGAATTCTGCGACATCAGAACTTGTACGAAATGAATATAAAATGATGATTAACGTAGTTTTTGGTAAATTCCTTGCCAATGGTCTACAATATCCCACACATGAGTTTTGTTTCACAGAAACCAGAGCAAAGCAACTGCTTGCCAGAGATAGGTTTGAAAATGTTGAACTTAATACAGACAAAATCAGTTGCTTTCAATTTACAAAGGGAGCTGCAGTGGACGAGCATTGCAGATTGATTGACGCGACCATATTAGAGCTGGGTAAACTTGCCGTATACCAGTGTTACTATGACAAGCTTCGTCCGGCTTTTCCTGATAGTAAGCTTGTAATGTCTAATACAGACAGTCTACTGGTTTTAATTCATGACATGGAAATGGACTATTTTGATCGCCTAAAAGGGATAAATGATACTTTTGACTTTTCCAACTTTCCAACAACAACGGAAAGTCGCCCTATATATTCAACTGAGCACAAGGGAAATGGAAAATTTCACATTATAACATACAACAATATGTTGGCACCCGAGTTAGTAGCTATAGCTTAATATTTGGAAGTGAAGAAATAACGTACAGGTGCGTAGGTTCTAAGAAAGACACGGGTGTAGATAGAGAAAGACATGAACAGATGCTGGATTGCGTGACCAACGAACGCCAAACCAAGAAAAACTCCATCCGAGTCTCTAATGATTCTAAAATTAAAATAGAGGTGGGTTCTGTGAATATGTATAATATAGATTTAAGTAGAATATGGTATACTCCAAGTTTTTCTGTTCCATTCGGGTCTGAAGGCAAATTGCCTCGAGAAAATATAATAAAATATGCAGTGTCTTAGTTGTATAATTACAAACAGTGTAGGTGATTGTAACATGTGTGTAAATATATCACGTGAAATAGAGAATGCGTTTGATTCATGCCGAATTGGTCCATTTGTATTTATATTCAAATTTATTTACTGCAAAACTGTCAGTCATCTGAGCTACCCTTAGTGCATAACATAAAAACTACAATAATAGCATGGCTTGTGACCAGATACTAGAGTGTCGAAAGTTTTTGGAACAATTCGTTTGTGATAAAAATATATATACAGACAGAATTGATTTGATTATGAACGCTTCTGTCTCTCAAATACAGTGCATTTTAACACTAATTGAAAACAAATCGAAACTCATTTTGTAGACCGAGAAATTACAGTGAATCATTAAATGCTCTGAGCCAAACAAAGTTTATCGATCTGTATATTACAAAATGGATACTTTGCTTGCACGTACCTATTCTGAAACTACGGTCTGCCGCTTTCCTCGTGTATATTATACAGTATGAGATCAACACAATGCTGTGCCCTGTTGGTCGTGAAATAATATTACTAGAGGACTGGACACGTTCTTCAGTGTAAGTATTTTAATATTGATTTATTAGACGTAAATAAGATACAGAATATAGTGCATACAATTGAACTACCTACGATAGTGTGCCCATTTCAATTCACGCTGACTTGTAAATTAGCTGTAGCATATTCTCTTAGCTTAAAGCAGGCGATTCGTGCACGTTGTTTGTTGTTTCTGCTTTCACTCCATACTGTCGCACATTCTACACGGAATCTCATGTTGTGCCATTTTACAAATAACAATTGGAACGAGTTCTAGAAATCTCACATTTTTAAATTCAACCTCAGATACGTGACTTAGATTACAAAACAAATGTTTTGAAACAAGATTGTAGATTGTAATGAGTGGTAGTAATTGGAGCCAACTAGTGGGTAGAACATAGGAGTGATAGGTTGAACATATATTGTTGTAGAGTCGAGAGGCGTCATAATGTTGTTTGGACAGCTCTTTCCCATTTGTGAACTCCAGCTTATTATTTCGTTTCTGCTTGAAATAGTCAAGCAAAACTCGTGCACAGGGATTTCTAATCCGAGTGTATGAACACTGTGTGCCAAGTAGTTCATATTGACAGTACAATTAATTTATATATTCAGTACCTTAAAATAAGAATATTTATATTTTAAACGCGTACGGCCTACAGGTTTGACAGTTCTTGTTCCGTTTCTTTGATTTTACTGTCTTGAATTGACACAAGGACCCGACTAGACGTCTTGCAATTTTATCATTGTATCCTAGATTATATGCGCTGTAGTCTGACCGCAAAACTGTGCTCATTGGACGAGACTTTAACCTATTGTATAACATATACAAGCAGTGCTACCCGCATGCAGAAGACAAGCTTGACTGAACTGTGCACACGTTTTCTACAATCTTAAGTTTTCTAAGTGATTTCGGCAGGACAATATTGTATCGTCGAAATTCTTCACCCAGTGGGTCAAAGACCTCAAGCACGCGTCGTTTACTTCGATTATATGGTTCCAGCATACCAAACAATATCAAGTGATTTCCTGTTAGAATGACAAATCACGCTATGACTAATTTCAACTTAACAATCGTTAATAATACACACAAGTCAGTATGAATGATTACCTTACCTGGTTACGCACGCTTCGAGTCATTCCTTATAAATGAAAACGGGCCTCCATTAAACGCAATCTTTTGAACCTCGTCTCTCTCTACAACGGAAGTCTGGGGCCGTATGGTCGAGCATTAACTGATATGAGCCATGTACAAACTAAGCGTGACCTGATCCATTTACGTGACTGTAACGTTTCGAGACTCGTCAATCTCCACCAAGTTTTGAAATAGCTTAAGTATTAACAGATTCAACGCCACTCTGGTTGGGTTTCTAAATTGTAGCTCAACCTGTAAATACGGAAGTTAAAATATAGGCTAGCTCGAGATGTGGAAGTATGCTAAAGCAAGGTCACAATTTTTTAAATTCCGTATTTACCTTTATAGTCCCATGCTGATTAGGAAGTAACTCGGATGCAGCAGCAGGCGGGATCAGATGGAATAAGTACAGAGCATATCCGGTCTTGTACGTATCGCGAGTAATGTTATTGCCAACCTCTTTGTTACTTAGACAGTCAAAAAGCGACTGATAAGCTAGTTGAAAGTTATCTTGTTTATAATTGACGGCAATTTGTTTGTAGTGTTGTGTGTCCTGATCACATTTGACTGTAATAAGGCTTAGACCATGCGGTTCAAAGTTGAATGGACTCTTGTTTAATTTTCCATTGTAGGCCTCAGCAGTAATTAATCCGTATATTGTGTACATTGGTAGTTTTCCTGCAAATACACTTTCTGAAAAATACGTTGTCGTTCCTATAACAATTTGGGAAACCCTACTTGCTTAATCACGCACGGGATATTCTGCTTTGTTATGTCTAGCAAATAGTTGCTGATGTTGTTTTACAATAATAAGGTGAAAGCAACTGATCGAATATTCAAACTACATTCTTCAATAGCAAATTGATAATTTACCCTGGTCGTTGCTGTTTTATATCCTGAGCTACTTTGAAGGCAAAATTCTGGTGGGCTTCTTATTAATTTATCTTCAATAACACAACCTGGAGGTATATATCTGGTTTTGGTAAACTGAAGACTTTAGGTTCCCTACCATATCCCAGCATTTGGATTCTTCTGCTAATCCAACTCTTTTTTCAAAACCTTTATTTGCCGTAACGTTAAACGTATCATAAGTTGGTGTATCGCGGTATTACAGCATCGATTGACCTAATGTTTCTTATTCTGCTTTTCCAGTTGTCAGTATAGTTGGAATAATACTCTGACATAAATAATCTGACACTTGAATTGAGTTGATTTTAATAACTACGTTGCTCCACATAGAATAGAAGAACAGGTTAGAGGGGGCCACAACGTCCGTAGACTCAATTTTCGATCCATCTCTCTTTAGAATCCGAGCCTGTCGGTACACACATTCTAATCTGTTTCTAATCTTGGCAAGCGATATTGTGCGTGACTTACCCGAATATACATATATGAGTTGAAAAGATCATAATATGCGTGCTGGGAAGGGGGAATTGTAAACACAATTGGATTTTGAGAGTCTCTGAGGTTCGTTGAACTCGTAAAAGTCAGAAAGTTGGAGCTTGGTATTGAAATATCACTTGGTGGAAGGGAAAACAGGTTAAGTTGAGATCTGAATCCAGATTTGGAATTTCTAGTTTCAGTTTCCATTTTTTCTTTTTTCTCCAAAGTTTAAACGATTTCTGCTATTTGCAAGATGTTCCCTTCTTATTCGAAGATCTTTTCCCGACTGCTTTGGTTTTTCTTTTCCGGCCACCTACTTGTATCTTTCTTTTACCTCTTCCTCGCTTTGCTTTTTTCTTTTTGCCTCTTCCTTTTTTACGCTTCTCTTGTCTTACACGTTTCTTAGCGATTCGTTTACGTCCGCGTCGAGATTTTGCGCCAGCTAAGTTCATTGGAATCGTATAATTGAATGCCAGCGGATTAAGACCTCCGCAATTAGCTCCACCTCCCACTTGGTTGGATTCACTAGAATTGGCGAGAAGACACGTTTTCCGATTACAAGTCACCTTACGCATGATTACGTATTTATAGTACAATGACGAACAGAAGTCAAGTCTTTTCTTGGTGATCGTTTGTATTATACTGAAACAATCGGGCTAGAACCGATCTCCTATATGTAGCACAACAGTTGTGTCTGAATCTGAATTCAACTTGCTGTATTCCAATGTCTCATTAAAGAGTTCAATCTTTATGTTGTCAAATTCTTGTTGTCTCATTGGGACATAGAGAAGTGGGTCAAACTTTAAATGGGTCACACAGACTGGCAAGAGGTCATAGCAATGAACGGTATTTGGCTTCCTTTGAAGTGCTGAGGTTCTGCCAAATCGCATTTGACAATGATGTAATCTGAAGTGAGCACCAGATATATTGTACTATAGCCAGGCAAGGAGATTTTTTGGCCAGAGAAAGATGTGTTTGCGGGAACTCCAAATAGCGTCTCGACATAATTTGACAATCGGGCAGTTAAAGTCAACTGAGATTCGTCTTCATATGTAAATATTTGACCATCCCACGAAAAAACTACATTGAACGGCAGAAGAACGGTATTGATTTCAGAAATCAAATCATGTACTGTCTTGGACGCAGGCTCTGGTATCGTAAGAATCGTCTCTGAATCTTTGAATATTGTAAACTTTAGACGGTGTGTTACATCAATATTCTTAGGAAGTTCCGTAATAAATTGGTTTTCTGCTACTGCTCGTCCATCTCCGTAACTTGGTTGTGTGAATCCAAACGCTGTTGCATATTCTGTTGTAAATAGAACTCAATATCCAGGTTTTATAAGATGAAGTACAAAGTATTGAGTATAGTCGGGATTAACGAGGAACGTAAAGTGAATACGAACTCCTCTTCGCTTGAACTCTTCATTTACAAATTCAATGAGTTTCTCTGCCGTATCTTCGTCTTTGTCAATATAATGATCCGACTCACTTCGTTTAGTTATGTATATTTTAACGTCATTGGGCTCATGTCCGAATATAGTTACTTTATTCTGTTCTGCAGCTGTAGTTAAGTAGCAATCAGTCACTGCCACCTCAAGCCCTCCAAAACTTGGTTTCAGAGATGGTTCGATGTGATTAGCAAACGATTTGTTTAGATTGTGTGGGAAACAGCTGTGCCATGCAGAGCTACAGAGAGTATAGTAAGCGGAAACTGGTACTTGGCTATATATTGGTCCGAAGAGTCCTTCCGTGCTTGGAGTCTGTAACCTTCACTGCTTGCAGTTCGGCCGGGTAGAAATATCCTATATTTGAGATTAAATTTTATTCTGTGAAAGCACGCACTTACACCCCTATTACACCTGTAGTCGGTACCTGTGATTACTTCCTGCTTGGGAGTCGTATCCTTTAATCCGTAGTAGTTTGTGTGGTAAGATCTGAACCGTCTATTGATTCGAAACATTTCTCGTGTCCAATTCTCGGCCGCACTTCCCTGTCATTATTTTTGTAGCAAATACTATAACGTGGCACTGGCAATGTAGTGTATAATTTGGCTGTAATTGCACCTTTGTGAACGTTAGCTTTGCCGAGCTAATTCGTACTAACTGTGAGATGGCAAATTCAAACGGTTTTGGTTGCTTTCCGACCAATTTGCCAAATAAATTATGCCATACATCATACTGATTCTCCTTCAATTGAACTTCGATCGGTGTAAGTTTAGTAGATGAATGTTTGGTGTGATTGTAATTGAACACTGCTAGGCAGTATTCCAAGTACTGGTTTATTCGTATCAGTAAATGCCCGAGCAAGCCTCTGTCGGATCACACCAATTGCTGCCTCTGCCATGGAACTCTGAATACAGATTTCGACGACATTCGATATACAGAACCTCCCCACTTCCCTTGCTTAAAATCAAAGTGAGATATGTGATTTATTTTAAATATTGATAATCATGGTGCAGCTAAAAAGTGAAAATTACTGCTGACTTACAGAATATAGAGTGGAAATACCATCAGTTTGCGTACAAAATTGATGACATTTCTTTCGGTCGATTCATATCGGTCAACGCGATCACCGAAATGTACTCATCCGAATTTTCTCTATTGTAACCGTCCAAGTTCCCAGGATTAACATTATACATTTAAAATAAGGCATATAATGGCCAGTTCAAGTGACGAGTGGGACTACATGACCATGCATAGGTCAATGTATAACTTCTAGATATGTCAAAACGACATTAATAATAACATCGAGTCTCGGCGTATTAGTGAAAGTTCACAATTACATCCACCGGAAAACAAACAAAGTGCGCTGTGGAATAAACCTTCAAACACAGCTACTGTACATATACTGGACAAGTCCGAGTGCGTAAAATCTTTCAAAATATTTTACCTGGTCGTAGGAGTAATTTATCTATATAAGTTTTATACATCATCGGCATATTGCGTGATTCCATCGCTTTCGTAGAATTAAGGTAGTCATATGATTAAAACCAAGAAAATGGACGGTATGTACTCACGCACTTTACCGACTACAATATAAAAGAAAAGATTTTTTACTTTTACTTTCAGGTTGTTGAACTCTGAGGACAAGGCGTGAGCGTGTCTACTAGATTTAAGCAGAATGGGTCCGGCGTGTAAATATAGGCAGTTATTTTACTTGAAACTTTCTCCCTTTCACTTTCATCTTCCAGTCCGGTCAACTAATTTCTTCACTACTTGACTACTTTCTCCTTTTCTTTCTACTACTCTCTTCCAGAGTCGGTGGTGAAGCAGCTGAATGTCGTACCCGTACCCCGTTAAACAGTAAGTCAATTCAACATAATACATAAAAACAACTGTACAATGCGGGCACACGGTTGCAGAGTAAATTAACTTTAAACAAACTTATTTGATTAGACCTTCCTCCACAAGCCGTAATGGCGTATTCCGCCAGCCCGTCAACCAACAACGGCCCAGCTCTGCCTGATCAAAGTGAACTGGACTCAAGTAAGAATGTCGCTTAGATATTGAGTCTACTCAATTCTCTATTTCAAAGCTTAAGCTAATTACGTATCTGCATATACTTGATTGTTTTATGACAGATGTCGATATCGGGACTGGCTGCAGAAGAAGAAATTTGATATATGGGATCGGGCCGACTACTCGGAATACAATTACGGAGTACGGAGATGACTATATGCAACAAGCCAAGGATCAGATACTAAACCCGTACACTGTAGAGGGATTTAATCAGCCTTCTACACTAGTGATGGAATTCGGAGCTACTACGAGGGTCTGGGTCCGTCTTGTACTGCCCATACAACTACGTCTACAAGCTGTATCTCAAGAAGGAGAACACCAATTGCAAGCCCAGGGTAATTGGAATAATATATTCCGAGATGGTGGAGGTTGCCAGCAAGCTTCAAAAAGTCATCTACGACATCAACGATTCATTGTCAACCAATGATCCGAGTTTCAAGCCTGAGGATGGCAAAGTGGAGAAGGTGGAATCACCCGAATTCTGGGACACAGATTGTGTCTACTCTGGCTCCGGAACACTTCGGTTCAAAGCTATATGGACACACGGCAACGTGTACCAGTTCTATTTGAACCAACCACAAGTATCCAAGTTTGCGGGATATTGCGGACCTAAGGTAATTCAATTTTATGGAATATGTTTGTACTGAATATCAATCTATATTTTTAATGGTGTAAAATTTGGAATATATTTTCACGATTAATGTATTTTCCGACTGTTTTGCAGATCTGCCTGCTGGTATCAGAAGTGTAACAGTTTTTGAGGATTGTCAATGAGATTGTCACAAAAAAATTGGACTGGGAAATGAGTAAACACCACCTCTGGGCCACCACAAGCAAGAATTCCAGTTTGTTTTAATGAATCATTCTGTCTCTCGGCACCATTTGTGTATCATCAACCTACATATTAAGCCCTTCATTGATATTCATTAAAATATAATAATTTAACTTGTATACATATGATACATTATACAATTATAGTTCACTAGGTCCATTACAATTTTTACAATATTATATATCTTCTATCATTGTACAAAAATTTTGTCTCGTCGCACAAATTTATGTGATTCGTCACTAGCTTATAGCCTTCTTTCATATAATAGTCATGTCGTTTAAATACACAACTATTGTCAATCTATTATATAAACTACTTCACAATAGATAGTCACTGTTACAATATACCACACCAAATATTGCACTCCTGTTGTTGTGTAATATATTTTGAATTCTCACTATGCATAATTATATATACTGTCACCAAGCACCACTTTATAATCACCCATAATAATATTAACACAGAATCTCCAGTTATCATCAAGCATTGTGTATCTACGTACTGTAATCTATGTCTTGCACCAAAAATACAAATTGTCTTAGTGTGATGTGACCAATTTGTATTATTTATTTAAAAAAAAAAAAACAAAAAAAAATTTAGTTTGAAAATTATGATTGCAATTATTTCAAGATCCATGAACGGGATTAATGTCGCATACATACGCCCGACAATTACACTATGCTATTTAGGGCGTATAGTTGCATGTTGCTTCCTGGCCATATATCAAGCTTATAGGCATTCGCGGTAACCGCAGGTCGCATTGCTAAACATTTTTTGAATTTATTGAGGACTGGCTCAAATCAAAGCTGTTGACTTGCACCATCTTTGTACCGTTCATATTTTCTCATTTCGGGCCAGTTTAGTTGCAATTAACAATTTACCAATGTAATTTTGTAGGCATAAATATGAACGGGTTGTGGGTGCCAACTTGCTATTGCGAATCTTGTTGAGGTTGATTCGGGTTTTGGAGGGTGATTCGGAATTTGGAGGGAACCGAGACACCTGTTGCGGCTGTGTTATAAGTTTATCAGTATTTACCAGAAGTAAACTTAACATAATGGGTAAACCACGCAACACAAAATTGAAAGGGGAACTTGTAGTCAGAACGTATACAGTCGCAGACTTTTACAAATGGCTCAAAATGAGTGTCATTTCCCCACATGGCATCCAGTTAAGTGAAATTATCGAACTTAATATTGAAAAGGGAGCCAGGTTCAGTTATTCACCAGATGAAGGTACGCTACAAAACTTTCTGAATATATTCAAGTCCGGAGACAACGTACTGATCCCGATATCCGCCGTGTACGTTCGGGTTTTAGTTACATGAACCACATGTCGGTGATTGAGTTTATTCCGACTTATCCAAAATCCCGACTAGTGTACTGGAGCTCAAACCGAGCGGCATCCATATTGAGGGAAATATAGTGCAACTTTATCCAGTGGCTGAAGACGAACGGGATACCAGTGAAGTTTACACAGCATGATATTAAAGCAGGGTAATGATTGCATATATTTTATATTCAAGTGCATATTTGGTACACATATATGCATTTATGATCTCAATATATAGATAAATAGATATATATGGCCAACATTATTTTTAATTACAAGCAATACTCCTGCTGCATGCATATGGCCAGCTTTATTATTAAATGGCGAGTGATCGGAAAGTCGTTCACGAAGAAATACAAAAGAACTGAATTCCAGCAGTATTTTATGAATAATCGGAAAACGATATGGGTCGGTGACAGAATCATCGACGAGATTCAGACTGACATTATACGTGCTGGGTTAAACTAAAATAATGATATTATTCACTATATTTATTTCAATGAGATAAAGACTTTCACTTTCAATAGACTTACACAAAGTACAAACATCACAATTATATACTTAATATTTAGCAATAATCACAAAAAAAAAGCAATAGTCTCAAATACCACTTTATTTGTATTGTACGTGAGATCAAATTTCATTACAGGTACTTCAAACATAATAAATTATTTAAAATACTTTATTCTTTTGGTCGGTTGTGAGGAGCGGGGGTCTCAAGGGGAGAATCGGTTGGGTGGGCGGGAGGCTCAGGCGCTGCGTCTAGGGGAAGGCGGACGGAAAAACGAGGTTTCCTCTTCGGACCCATCCTCGACTGCTTCCTGTATGTTGGCATCGATGGCCTGCAGCTGGTGACCGTCGTCCACAAGGCGTGTCCACCCTGCTCTATTCCACAGGCCTCGGATCCCGGCCCGGAAAAAGTAGACCGCAGCCGTCACGCATACAACTGCAAAGAATCACCATTCATAAAGTACAGTTAAATGTGTATTCTATATTCTACTATTCTACTATTCTACTATTCTATATTCTGTATTCTGTCTGTCGCACAACTTTTGTCAACACGACTACCAGTGAACAATATCTTGTCAACGTAAAACTATATGATAAAATTTAATTTCCTCATCTGACTCCTTGCATCTCTCTGTTGATTTGTGCAATTACTGATAGAGTGAATGAGTATATGTATATGAGATATGGGTAAAAGTTCGTCTATTCAGCAAATTGTACATAAATTCTAGCGTTTGGAGTATCCTTCCAAATTACTGCTTACTCGAGTCGATTCGAATAACAGGACGGAATTGAAATGAAAGACGACTAACAGTCTGCTGAATATTTAAATATCTGTCATGATCTCCATCTTCTCGAGGCATCACCAGCATTGAGTACGTCTCGCATTTGCATACTTTAGAAATTTGATCGAAGCTGGAATTTAAACTGACTTTAGAGAAATCGTGTTAGAGATCGTCTCAGGTGATTTGTGCCAGAAGTCATGAAAAAACAAGGGATTCAGAAGAATGCAGAAACGAATGAAACCGCTGCGATATTGCGTGAGGTTCTTATTTATAGAAGTATTGCGTCTAAGGAGCTAGGACTAGAAAGAATTGTATTTTGTAGTTTGTAATT
>JAQFYU010001316.1:0-15400 GCA_034694905.1 Ceratophysella granulata | reverse complement strand
GTAGTTTCCTTGGAAAATCCTGCTTGCTCACCTGTTCCGACAACAATCAGTTCGCTACAGCTAAAGGAGCCCATAAACTCCTTCCCTGAGGCTAACTTATTTTAACAGGGAATATTCCCAGATGCCACATTCATTTACTTTGTTTTGAGAAAAGCTTGAGCTAAATGAAGGAATTATGAAGACACTCCAATTTATCACTTAAGTTCCGAAAGCTGAAAAGTTCTTAACCACCCTCCTCTAAAGTAATATCTTGCTCTAAAGGCGGTTCTGCGTTTGACAAAAATAAACCTTCTAATCACAAGATAATATGGGATCAGATCATTCTAATTTATGGCTGTCTTCCGACCGCGTGCGAAACTTGTTATTTCTGTGCAGTGCACGCGGGCCTAATTTGTATAGTCATTTATAAAATTCAGGCAGAATTCGATTTGTCCAACAAAGCGTATCTGGAAGGTGTATACTATGCACAGAAATGTACAAACTCCTTCTCCATGTATTCGGATGAATGTTTTGCTCAAACTCATTATTCAAATCAGTTTGAGTTTGCATGATGTACGATGTGGTCATTATGTAGGTTGATGTTGCATTGCTGTGCCGGTGTATGTATCTGAGTTGAGATGTAGCGAGGCATCAGCAAGCCCAGATCACTTGTTGTGTCCTATTGCTCGAAAGACACGTTCAAATTGACAACATGTCTTCTCTGCCCCTTTAACTGATGATGAGGCTTTTCTCTTCAGTATCTTGTCTTGCCTCCAACTTCTTCCGTCCATTGAACTTTTTCACATGAGATTCCGTGTTGTGTGTGTCTCTCTGTTTGGGAACAGATGAAGAAGAAGATTCTTCCTTCCCTCGAGTTTTTGTTGGCTTCCTTGCCTTTTCCTCTTCTCAGTGTATTAACTATCTGTCAGCTCTATCTCCTTTGACTTTGACTCTTGCCACATACGAGATCCACTTACGCATGCAGCACGCACAGCCCACAGAATAATGTAACGCTATCTCCGAAGGAACCCTGCCAGTCCACACCGAACCCGAACTCACCCTTCCCAATAATCACTTCAAGCTGGCATATTACAAGGAATATTTCATGATACAAGTTGACGAGCTATACATACAAGCGAACGAACCTGCAGTCCATGTTGACCGATTCCAAATGCAGTCAGGATGGACATTGGCCATTATTAGCTATTTAATAAAAGTTAACAGATTTAATTTGGCCTCTTATTGCAATAAATTATAGTTGTAGTGAAGTTAAGATGCGATATTCCATGATATGAGATTCTTCATCAATTTATTTTCCCACACTACGACGCACGGAATAATGTATTGCAACAAAAGCATCAGATGTAGATCTGATTTAAATCTTTTGGATAGCTTACATGGTCGCGTCGCATTGAGGCTTAACCCTTTCAACCAGCAGCATGCACATCAGATCTGGTTTGGTTTGTGTGACACATATCATTGGACGGCATAGCAGTGCGAGAAAATCTTCCATCAGGTTTTTCCAAGCGGCATCAAAAACCGTTGCTAATAAATGTGCATGGCTTGTAGAACGATTAGTGCAATTTATATTTTAATAAAATGCCCTTGTACCAATTTCAGTCGAAGTCTCTGAACTGTGTTAAGGTTAAAGCTATACAAACGCCGATAGACCGTTTCAAAATATACAAAGTGTATAAAAAGTATCAACATTGATAATTGAGGTCTTGTTGTTTTAGCTGAAGATATGCATGAAGTGATGTTATGTTCGTTGAGAGTAATCCACGTTGCATCTAATTTGAGCAGAAATAAATATGAAATGAAACCAGAGCCAAATCCGGGAGTAGCAGCAGCGTCAGTAAAGGACGTGGCTTTTATTACTTACAGCTGAAAGCTGAACGTGAGGCTCAGCAGATCCTCGATGGACTATGCTACTAGTGTAGGATATTCTACGTAACCCTGCCATGATTATGCCCACATCATAAATGTACGCTTCTTCGCATTGTGAGTTTTGCTGCGAGTTGTGCCGGCGCGTGGTGACGTGTGACCCGGCCCTGCCCTTTCTGATTTGAAAATATATATTGAGCGTAATGTTCAAAACGTTAATCCGGATCAATTAATCGAAGGAGCAATTTAAATTTTTATTTATTTAAATATGCATATTCTATGAAGCATATCGCACGGGGTAGATTTTCCGGTATATTCGGCTGAAAATTGATATATAGTTGTTCCTATCCAGAACATCTTTTGCACAGGGAGTAACCCGGATTTCGTAGTGGTTTGATTGCTAAAAATCATTTTTAAATAGTGAAATACGTGGAGACCTGTCCGATTATCTTTAAAATTATTGGTTCCAACCGTTGCGCCGGCCCTGAAGTTAAGTTGTGCAACCGCTAGAATATCCGAACCGAGGCTTTTGGAGAATGCAGGTGCCTCGAATGAGACCACCACAAGGAGTAACCACACACATCTCATATCACTAACCATATTTGTATCTCCGAATAAACCGACGACTGCTACTGAAACTGAAAATAGTACAAACTCACACAACCCTTCCATTCCCAGCTCCACGTCGGGTTACTTTTGCGTTGCTTTACGAACAAACGGATGCGTATCTGTTTAGACACATGGAAGTTAACATAAATAGTGGCTAATTTATGGTGTAGGATGTATCTACGTACTACATTCAATGCAAACCGTGTGTACATGGCTCCTGGGAATTGCAGTGCATAATTAAGGTTTTATTTCATTAATGCAGCAGGCGCAGAAAACCTGCTTTCGAAATTGCAATCATTACTCTTCGACTGAGCTCGTTTATAATAATACTGACAAGCTACATGCAAAAAATTGTGAATTGCAAGAAGCCTGATGAGGATGAGGAAAAGGTTGGGTGATTTGGTATGCTTATGCAGTATAACGGTGAGATTATTACAAGCACTTGAGCTACGCATATGCTTCACACGGTACACTGCTGTACTTTATTATCGTACTGTCTACAGACACAGTAGCCTTCAATCTCGTATACTCAAAGATGATAACCACAATAAAGTTAATGACGGTGATACATAGTTAATTTCTCTCTATTAGTGTAGTGCATTTTAAATGCCCTTGACGGCAATAGTGCAGTGAACGTAAGTATTACAGAAGGCAAAAAGTTCTTTCGTCCCTTGGCATTTCGTCTGCTATTGCACACCACTTCCACCATTCACCAGTTACTTCCATTTAACTCTGACCATTATTGCAGCTTTCAGCCTAATTAACGTACTTAAATGATCAAATCGTGAATGGCAACGTTGAATATAATTTTATCTCACCTCCGTGATCTCGTACTTGCTGCGTTGGATAGAACAACTCTCAATTTAATGCTTGTGTTGTAATTAATTAAACTAATCGTACTTAGCTTATGTGTTTTGTTTCTCATGCGTGAAACCTTGAATTCTTCACCTTTAAATCGAATGTACGTATATCGGTACATGCAAAACGAATGCAATCATTTAATTTCCAGCGCTGAAATACAGCAATTCACTAAATACAAGATCTACAAGAAACTGTCGCACCACTTGATGAGTACGGTAGGCCTGGATCAATCAATTCAACCTCATCTCAAACCAGATTTAGAAAAAACAGCAATAATTTATTGATTTCAAGTCGGCGTGTCCACCTCCAACATGGACAGAGCAGAAGTAAACTGGCTTCAATATGTAAAGCGCTAGATCGCCGGCTGCCGGGTACGAACCATGCACTTTGGAAAAATAAGGCAAAAATATTATAAACAATCTGCTATTTCCATTTCGTGATTCGTGACTCCTGATATTTATTTTCACTTTTGCATGTTCGTTTAATCTTGGGGTCCTGGGAAAAGTACGTGAAAGTAGCTCAAACTCAAACCCTAAATTATTTCCCGACGACAACTAATATATTTAATAGATTTCATATAATATAGTAGGCAAATGAGTAGCTTCATGTTCGGAATTGGACTCCACAATGTATCCTTCCTTTATTTATGTAGTAAATCAAATAATTCGGTTCGTAACTACTTGTGGAAGACACAAGTACAAGATATACATAAAATAAAAGTTGAACCCAGGAGGGAATGAATTTTTCCATCAAAGCCTGTCCGCCCACACGCTTCACTCTCTATTGAAGTAGAAAAAACGAGATTGAACATTCGCATAGCATATCTAACCCGAAGCGCCATTGACGAAAACACAGCAGAGCTGCACAAAGTAGAAGCGGCTTGGAAGTACACAACATATTGAAAGCCTTCCGACCTCCAGCACCTTATCCTTGCTACATAAAAGACAGGAAAATAGGTGCGTCTATCTACGTGTGCACTTTTGCCGATTCACGTTGCATCTGCAGATTCCAGCATTGAACACAATATAGGAAGTTTAGCAAATTCTTCTGTTGATCAAAACCTGTAAACAACTAATTAATGCAGAATAGCACTTTAGCATGCAAGACAACTCTTTTCTTAATTACAAGAGGTGAAATTACAAACTTCTTGCTTGATGATAATTTGCAGTGTGCATTCTCAAGGATGTAATTACAATTGAGTCAAAAGTACGTGTTTGACAAATTGAAGGGGTTGCAAGTTGCCAAGTACAAGTAATGCACTGATTCATCTGAAGTCGTGTACTAATTTTATTGCCAGAATAGAATGAAATAGCTCCTCGGATAAGTCAGTGGAGTACGTAGTAGTTTCTCTTTTTATATAACAAAGGTGTTTTGTGAGAGTCTCGGGAATCATACAGCGTCTCTACGTTACGTTTACTTTGACATTGGATGCTTGGGAATACATTTTTTCTCTATGAAGTGCTTCTCTTGTCCAATCATCTGTCTGTTCATGTTCAACAACTACATACCTGTGTTGGTCCTAACCTAGCAACAGGAGAACTCACCTGCCCTGTGCTTGTACAATTTATTTAGGTATTTTCTGTGTACCTTCTGCAGTTGTCCACAATGCATGGTTTTTCTGAATGTGCGTAGAATACTTACTAGGGAACGGTTTGTATGCGCTAAAGACGGTCGCAATATGCACTAAACGTGCAGTAACTGCAGCTTACAGGCAAAATATTCATTAAAATTTCCTAAAATGAATTCTTGGTAAAAACTTATTCAGTCATGTTGTAGAGACGTAACACATTTTGCAAGCATCAAATTAGATTAAAGCCGCGAATTGTAAATTATTAACAAAAAAAACTGCGAAATTTTTTGAAGAGAAAACCAATATAGTAATAGAAATTATGTATTAAAATTATTCCAAGTTTTGCAGTAAAAGTAACAAAATATGCTGAAAATCGCAAAACGCCTTAAAAAGAGAAACTTTAAAATTATGCAAATATACGCAAAAATCTCGAAATAGGCAAAAATAATCAGTATGAAATTTGACTGTTTTACCAGACCGATCTGAATCGTCAAGAAGCCTGCAGTGAGCCCCATATTTTTTGTATAAGAAACCGTTCCCTTGTGTGTAAAGACATGAGAGCCATGCCACTTACCACTTACCTGAAGTTCTCCCACGAGGGAGGGGAAGCCCAAAGGTGTAGTGTAGCCTGTTCATTGATGATGTTTACACCTCAATGTCCTTAATTAATGCATGTAATTGACGTCTGACTACTCCGTGTGATAGAACGCCTTCAATTCTACGCCACTATTTGGCTTTGCATAATATTGATAGTGCGTAGTCGTATATCTATCGAGGTATTGAATTGAGTGAAGGATAGGATTTGGGTTGGACGTAGTAGTGCCAGTTCGAAGAGAGAGCAGGACTAATAAGAGTTTATCCAACCATTAAGATAGAAATCGGAGATAGAATTTAGTTTATCCTTGTGAAGCACGGACCTCCGTTCAGTGCTCCCAGGTATGCTTAACGAGTGAGCGGAAAGACGCCTAGAATATGATGGGGAAGTAGAATACTTGAGCTCCCACCTAAAAAGGTATGGAGAAAGTTTGGACAGTATTTCACTCACATTTCGTGTCGACTCGGCTTCTCCCTTTCTCTCGCCCTCCGATTCACCAACATGACATGATAGGCTCCATGTTCCTCCCTTTTGTTTATGTCCTTTCCCAGCCATACCAGCCAACATTTCCAAATAATATCATACCTACATACGTATACTAGGGCAGACTCGAGTCATGATGGCATGGCTTACAGCTTTGTTCCATCGTTTTGTCTGCATGACTTTTTGGAGGACAGAAGGATATGTATGGGCTGTTTTGGTCTCGTCTTGTGCACAAGAGTGTACAATGCATACTGCTTTAGCCGAACATCGCGAGTGTGTGTGGTATGTAAGAATATTGAATATTGTAAGTACCGTAAAATACGCATTATTGGTCCATTGGGCTTCTTTTGTGTACCTTGTTTTGAAAAATTAACTATTCGAAACAATTGGAACCCATGAATAACCAGTAGCCAATCCTAGATCAGCGTACTAAAGCAGATTACAAAACGATACCGATTTGGAATTTACTTAACATAAGTGCCAGTACATTGTTACTGATAAAAGAAATAAAATTGTAGGCGAAGAAACTACTACAAGAAAATGGTTTGATGGGGCCGCTATATAGTGTAAAATATTCGATTTTAATTGCATTTTCTGCGAAAATTTTCTATGAATGAAGTCATGAATTGTTTGAATTGAAATAATATTTCAAAAATTATGGGCCATTATAATGGACTTTGCGCTCTCTTTTTGGCATTTAAAACATTAACTCGTTTAAATATATGATCATGAAAATACAGTTTATTTCGACTTGTATTATGTATTAAATCGTACTCGTGAGTTTTGTCAAGGCAAAAAATAGTGTTCCATCACAGACAACAACAGTTCTGATCTGATTAAGTTTTTCGGGATCACTCTTCCTTCTCCAGAAACCCTTTTGTCGTATTGAATTTCTCAAGTTCGAAAAACCAGACCGACTCTGACGGAGGAGAGGGATCACAGCAGCATGTACATAGGAGAATCATGGAATCCGAATCAAATAAATGCGTGAAACTACAGGGAAGAATAAATCAGACTCAATAAAATCAACCCGGTGTCAAGCAAGCGAATGTTGAATTTTATTATCATAATGGAAGAAGCAGATATTGTGAATGAATTTCAACCCTGGTGCTTAGTAATATGTCACAGCAAAGCAACTAATTTGTTGACCTTTTTCTGATTTAAGGAGAGGGATTCTGTTGGCGAGATCTTTTGTTAGAATGGTCGAAGGCCTTCAAGCTGATGAAATCAGAAAGTACAGAAGGATGCCAAGTAAACCGACTTGTACCGTTACAGTTTCTTCAAAGACCCAACCTCTTCGTCCCCTCTCCTCAGATAATATATCTTGAGTTGGAAGGCTCGTGTTGAGTAAGAACATGTAGGTCTTGTCAGAACCTAAATGCGCATCACGACTCAACAATTCACGAGACGACACTTCTCAACCTGCTTTGGTAATTATGAAGATTGGATTGGAATTGTTGTGACAGGCTTACACTCAGATGAGCATCTACTATCTCCCATCCAGGTCTTACATTGCAAATTACGAATTTTGATTTTGTCATTTGATTTCGAGTTGAATTATTTTTAATTTAGAGTTGAATTGCTCAGAAACATGAGCCAATGAAATCCAAATCTTCATTTGTTAAAGTTGTTCTCTACCTCAAGGAATTCCTTTGTCATGTAAGACCGGAGTTGCCCTTCAACAAAAGTTTGTAGAAGAAATCTTAAAAAATTCTTGATTTCAAAACCCAGGGATAAGACGAGAGAGTCGAAACGAGGTTCTATCACAGACAAACTTCATTCACTCAGTACTTGAAGGGTTATTTTTGTTGGCCAAGATCCCAGCATAATATTTGAGGCTTAGCATTTACTGTAAGAGAAGACGTGATGTGACAACACACGACAAAGATGCAGCCGTGTAATATAACAAGAATTCTTTCTGTAGTGGGATTGTAGAAATGGAATTCGGCTTTTAAGATAATCAAGATTGGAATTCGGATCGGAGTGCGTCTTTTTGAAATGAATTCTTGCTGGGATTTTGTCAATGACACACAATGTTCCTCGTATAAGTTCAATATTCACTCTACATTTTAATCAACTCGTCACGTAAAATGCTAAAATTAGTAAGCTATTTAGTTGAACAAGGTTTAGCTGTTTGTTTTTTGAAAAATTTTGTAGCATGCTAAACTTTTCGGTTAACATTAAGCATCATTCATTGATATCTGATGTCATTAATTTTTCCTATCTGAATTTCGTGAAATACACAGTTTAAGGGGGCAATTTGTCCTCTCCACGCAAATACAAAACTGAAACCAAAATGCATTCAAACGGGTGTCACGCAAATGCCATCGTTTACCGAGTCCAGAATTAAATTGACAATAGTTTTGACTAGAAGTATTTGTTTGCCAAGAGTTTGATCGATTCTAGCATATTAAATGAATTTCCAGGGTGACCTTCAAATGGATTTTTTTCATACTCCTACGCTTCCAGATAGTTTCATAATTCATAACTTCTAGTTCAAATCTACAATACTTCCAAGCTTCAGTATATCAGTGTAGCATAAACTGCTGCCTTTTGTGTATCTTCTGTTGCAGGTTACAGAGCAGTACATATAACTGTATGATAATGATGAGGTGAACTAAGAACTAATTACAAGACCCCAATCAAGAAACATTCGAGTCACCTTGCGCAGTAGGTAACTTTGTACTGATTTGAGATTCGAAGGTCGCCAGGTTCTCACATCTGCATAAGTAGTAGAAGTATATTTAAGTTGTTGTACAGGATTATACAAAATAGAGAGATTACAAATTTCTATTGTATTATTTTTATATAGAGTTGTAACACTGTCAAGCAGGAGGACACTACATAGAAACCTAAAATTGATTTTATTGGAGACGGACGGGAGAATTGGAAAGAATTGAGTCGACATGACCTCGACGGACTGAGCTTTGCGTTGCTGGGATCTGTTTGCCAGATATACAATACGAGAGACACAAGGCATGACGTTTTGATAGTAATTACTTGACGTCAGACAATTTCATTTCTGTAGGCATTCTATCTACCCACACTCACTCCTGACTCTCGCTTTGTGCATCCATTCAAAAGGTCTCACAATGGAGCACATAATGCATTCAATCCCCTCTCCCTCACTCGACCACCTGAGTTTCGCCATTGTTGTGATGAGATGAGATAGTTTGCAATTTGTACAGTACTGCGAGTAACTGGGCTGAGATTTGCGTACAAGCTGTACCGTCAGACATCAAAATTTGCTACATCGAAAAATGTTAAACCAAATTAAGTACGATATTTAATGCACATGCAATAAATTGCCGTGCAGCGTGGCTCAAGAATCTTGACTTTCCAGTTAAATTAATATTAATCGAACTCTTCGAACCTCCGGTTTATCACACCATTCAGATTATTGCCAATAAAATAGCTCATCCAAGCATCTTCAACGCATTAGCATCTAGTAGTGCCCTGCATAATATTTGTGTGATACTTTTCTCTGTTTATAAAACATGCTTGTGGGCTGTCGGCTGGACGCTCGAGGGTCACAACATATTGTACTCAAGGCTTTATGAGTAAACGGCACAGGTGTACTTTGTGCATGAGTTATTCCCGGCTGGCTTCCACTCTCGAATAATTTATTCACCCCAGCTACGCCATGTTATGTCCACAGAGTTTTGAGGTTGTATTATAGTGCTTTTCGACTTTATCAGGATATTGAGTAGACAAAGTTCCCAAACAGTGGTAGATTTGCTAACACATGAATTGACAATTTTTGCAAGTATGCAAAATTTTAAATTCAAGTAATTCAACTAATGAAATTGAAAAAACAATATTGTACAGTAAAGCGTGATGACAAAAATTAATGAATTAAGCAACATTTTAATTTGTGAGTTTTGAAAAAATGAAATTCTTAAACGTATTTTTTGCCAACTACATTTCAATTTTTTTGCAATCGGTCCTCAGAAAGGTTGCCGATCCCATCAAGTTTTTCCGAATATAACAACTTCTTAAATTATTGCTTTTCCAGTTTCCCCTCAATAATTTTCACTTGTCAAACTTTCTCCAACCCTTTTGTCTTTATATTTAACTTCCTTGTGATTGCTCCTTTTTAATTTCATAGATATAGGCATCTTACAACTCGATTTACACCTGGAATCTCGAAATAGAGTAACCCTAAAACTGTAAACAATTTACAATAGAGTTAAAGTGGTAATAAACACCGAAACCCGGGTGTTAGCTCAAAATTGTCCACAGAAGACAAGCAGCCTTAGCAAGTTCAGCAGAACGTAGTTCATAGACGGATGCTCGCAGACGACTCCAGGGGAAGTTTCGTTTGAGATTTGAAAACGCACGCGTGCACTTCAATATACTTTACTCCAACAACTCACATCATCCTCACTCTCTCTCTCTCTCTTTCCCCCAAAAAAACTTGTGGGTTGTCCTTAGCCAAAAGCAGCCGAGTCTTCGAGATCCAACCTTCCCATGAGCCAAGCAAAGGAAGAGCAAGCATGGAAAGGGAGCCGAGACGAGTTCCAACTTTTAGTATCTTGACAGAAGTCTTGGAGGAAAGGTTTTTGTTACAGCCCGTCGTCACGCTCCTTACACACTCACACAAAGTTTTCGTAGAGACATTACTGCCAGGAGCATATGGACTAGGGGAGTCCCTATACCCATTATACCCTCATCATCGGCCCACTATACTCCGCCACTTGGCCTAATCCCTCCACCCAGCCACATCCCCTCCTCAATTACCATTCATTACGTCAAACTCCTTCGCCCGACTTTCACCCAACTTTCTCCGCTCGAGAACAAAGTGACACAAGCCGGAACAGAAAGGCAAACTAATTCAGGCTTTTAATCAGGCAGGAGGGACTTTGTCATCAACTCACTACATTCATCACCTGCTCCCAAATCCACGTGTCACGGTCAACCAGGCTCAAAGCCCAAATTGAGTGCCCTCAGAACTTTCACCCAGTTTCAATTTGCCCCAAAAACTAGATTTCCTTCTCCAATTTTCAGATCGCATATTGAATTAAGTGTTCTTAATTCGGTGAAGGAAAAAAAAAGTTGGTTTTCCCCTCCTACTCGAAGTGGAGTATCCAGATTGAGAGACCGTATGCTCTTTTCTCTTCTCGACTTCTCCAGTGCAGAGCAGAAAGAGATCGGGTGAAAGCGGACGTGTACATTGTGCAGAAGACATATGCGATTAGAGGAAGGAAGATAAGCCCTATCGCTCTCTCCTATCCGCTTCTAAGTGGCGGTGGGAGTCTGAACTTATTTTGAGACGGAAATCTCGGAATCATCCTGTCAGCCTTCCCATCTCTCACGTACCTACAACGTACTGCTGCGACGTCATAACTCGCCCAGCTTCCAGCCCATAAGACTCTGGCTACACTAAGAAAAAAGGAAAAAACGCTCCTCATTTACATCATTAACTCGTGATATCATCAAAATATTCAATTCAACTCTTTGACGCAAACCTACTCAAACTGGACAATTGGACTTGAGCAAGGACATTTGTGTAGTAAAATAACTCATACTTCTTCTCAACATTTTACATCGGATTAATTACCTGGGAACTTTCAACAAGGAAATTAATATCTTACTCGTAAGTTGTCATTATTTATCTTAATCTCACGCTACTTATGACATACTTCCAAATCAGATTATGTATAGGCATCGAATATCGCACCAATTTCTGATTTCAGGCGATAGGGAATCTAGGACTAATTAATTCCTGCTTGGAGGTAGTATTAGAATCTCAGTTTACTAACAGAGGAGACTGAGCCTCGATTTATTGACAAAATTGTATCCGCTTTATTGTGAGAGGAGATAAAAGACGTGTCTCTTTGTTCCAAGGTAAAAGGAAGTAATTTTCTGGGAAAGAGCCTGACTTGTCAACGTGCCAACAAGTCCAATGTTGGAATTGAATAGTCCAAATAAAATCTTGACATCTCTCCAGTGGAACTTTGGGGCTGGTTTCATATGCATTCTCTGTATCAGAGAATGAGCGTGAGAAATCACATGTCCCCAACTATAATTTGTAGAGCATTATTCATTTACTCATTTTGACTAGACCCACAGGATTTCATATGTTGATATGTAATGACGACAAGAGAGTGGCACAGAACAGGAGAAACAAATTGATGCACAATGGGGAAAGATTGGATTCCATTCTGGGTGTACGGTTTCATATAAGTACATTCTCTTTATGCATAGATTATATGCTACGTATATCTGGCACTGAGCATAAACTAGAGAAATTTAGTAGTTTTCATGAGGATTGGCAGACAAAAAGCGATTTTCGTTTGGATAATAATGTAGGCATATAGATGAATACACATATTGTGGAAAAAATAGCAGTCGCGAACTATATTGAGTTGCCCAACTGACACGAACCCAATACTGAATGGAATACCTACTATTACACACTTGGAGTGAACAAATGTTTTCTGAGAGGAAAAATGGGTCAGTCGCCATGTTTTTGGTGCCAGTAACACAGTATGCCCAGAGAAGTCTGTCTGTCTGTCTATGCTTGGACAGACAAAAGAGAAGGAACAAGAGAGTCGTATCAGCTTCTCCTCTGCTTCATGCAAATCTAGCATAGCGTAGGAAATAAATATTTACCTGTGTTTTGTTGGATTTATATAAGCCTCCTAAGCCAGGGCTTAGTATTCAGTGACAATAAAAGGCGAATTTGTTTTTTATGTCTACCACACACGGATATAGGGAAGGACTAGGCGTAGTCAATCCTCTATGCTTGGAAGATTAGAACATTAAGATGCGAAATGCGTTTTTTTTTCTCTCTTCGTTTTCCAAAGTTGATTTCATGGTCGTTTCGTTCTGCTAATATCCAAATCCACTCTTCGAACACTTAGATTGTATTTTTATTACATTGGGATTCACGATTCGTTCTTCTAATATTATTACTCATCAGGACAAACTTGAGTACTCACTACTCACTGCCTTTCTATGAATTATGAATTCTATTGTTGTAGAAATTGAAGACATCACTGTAAGTAACCAGCATTTGCCTCTATTTGTAGCAGAATTATATATCAAATACTCGATAAACTGTATAAGCCTATTTTGTATTGTATTCATAGTTTTGTAAACGTTGGCATACATATAGAGTTTACTGAAAAGTGATACTCATCATGAATCATGATGTGATACGATGCATGATAGGCCGATTCACAGTATAGCCTACCTACTTTCCTTTCGTCAAAAACTCAAATGTCAAAGCTTAAAAACTGGTTTCTGAGTACCACTTACCCATGGTTGAGTGCCTGCTGAAATTAAATGAAATGCAAGAGCAAATAGGGTTTAAAGTTTGGATGGATTCTAACACAAAAGCCTACAAATGTAATTAAAACTACACACATTGTCACAGCTTAAACAAAGAGGAATAAATCCCATATTAACAAAAATTCCCCAGCATTCTACACGAGGCGCTTCAATGTACCATGTAGCATGCATATGCAGATTATACAACACACAAGTGCAGATGATAAAACCTCGGCTGAGGCAATTACACTAACAATTTCAATGAAATCACAACTTTTCGCCCATGTCTTTCCTTAATAAATGTCAGTTTGTTCGTATATAGGGACTATTGTTTTATAGACCTGCACATTCGTTCATGTGTCGATTTAGTTCTACCTAAATAAGTATGCAAAAATCTTTTATTGAAGGAATTTTATTCCACAGAACAATGAATGGGAAGGCCAGGTTTGTCAAAAGTAATGTCATTAGAGAACTACGCATGCTTTTGTTGAATAACATCCAATCCACAATAGTATGCCTTACTGTGAAGGTATAATCAAGGTCATGCAGATTGGTTTTTTGTAACCATTATCCTACCTGTTCTCTTTTTTTTTGTACTCGTGAGATTTCCGCAAGGACTAGGGAAGGTGGAAACGACTAGGCATGATAGGAGGGAGTTGGATTCATCCGCCTCTACTAATGTTAAACTCGAGACTGTGTGAAGTGATCTAATGGGCATAGTCCATATGTCTGACACTCTTTGGAGGTCTGTTCGAGGTTTGAACGAATCAATTAAAGAGAGAGTGAAATTAATGGTCCTCGGCTCTCATGAGCATCTTAACACCTTTCTTGTGCAAACAACAATGGACCACTTTGTGCAATTTACAGCTTATCATAATAAACAAGCCGAACTGCATCAGTCAATTGCCAGTTCTTCAATTGAATTATTAAATTCATAAGTTTGTAAAATTGCGACTCCTTATGTTGTTGGGGATCAACAGGTCATTGAGGTTAAGCCAAATGAAATGAAGAGCTAGCAACTGCGTCTTGATTGACTGCATAGTGCCAGAAGGAAGAAAAGGCCTGACATTGTAATTCTATCATGCGCTATTTATATCTCGAGCCGAGCTACACATGCTATAGGGATAAACTAGTTTTTGTATGTCAAAGGTCCCAACCAACTACATTGTGACTCGGCTTTGCTCTAATGTAAATCATCCGCATTCAAATGATTCTCTCATTGACGTCCTCTGAAGCCTCATGCTGGAGCACAAGCACACTCAACCAATTTGATTACCAACATAACATGTAACACATCCTCTCCACCTTCTCATGCTCATGCAAACGAGAGCATGCAGAGAGCAGATAACTACTTGCGTCATCAATTTATTCCAGCAAATATTCTGCTCACTCAACCGCAATGCATCCTTCATCAGAACACACTCTTCATTTACTCAACCTGATCCAAGACGCATTTTTCTTGCACAACTTCACCTCAGGCTTCATAATCTGAACGCTGGGCTTCCGACTTGCGGCTGGATGGTCGCATTTGGTTATAAATCCCGGATTTGTTTAGAAAAGTATGTGTTTTTAAGGAACCTAATCGATTTAAGCCATCCATGTTGAGTTAAGGCTTGATGATGATGCACTCTGGAGTAATCTTTCCGAGGAAGGAGAAAGGAAAGAAAAGACTTGAGCTGACAGAAAAATACAAAGTTTTTTTTCAAATAAAAGAAAGAAAGGACGTTTTACTCCTTGGGAGAAAGTCTGAGTTGGAAAATATCTTTTCTTTCTCCGGCTTTTGTTCGTAGAGCTCGGTCTGACTACTTCGTGTTGGATTGGAATATGAGAGGGGCCGAGTCAGGGCCAAGGCATACCTTCCAGCCAGACTTGACTCGATGGGAGAAAAGTCAAGTCAGACGGAGTACATGGAGTGCACTTAACAAAGTTTTTATTCGGGTTCAAAAGAGTTGGGATATGGGCAGACGGACTGGAACCGTCCTCACACCATTTCGCTCCACTTCCATCCAAACCACCCATTGGCATTTATTCTAATGACTCTGTAAATATCTCATTCGGTTCATTATGAACTAATAGGGAGACAGACGGAAGACTAATCTTACTACGGATCTCATTAGCCAGACTGGTCTTTTGTCTCATTCCAG
>JAQFYU010001315.1:0-15401 GCA_034694905.1 Ceratophysella granulata | reverse complement strand
ACCAGCCGTAGGCGACCTAATTTTAATTAATAAATGTTGTTCAAGTATTTTATAGTTTCACGTGAAAGTGGTTCTATGAAAGTCAGAAAATGAAATGGATTATTTCTACTTAAAAGAATCTTAGAAAGCTATTTCTTGGTTTTTTTATTTTTCAAGCATATTTAAAGGTTTTTAGAGCATATATGCGCATATTTTGAGGTTTTTTAGTGCATATATATGGGCATATATTCAGGTTTTTTAGTGCATATATATGCGCATATATTCAGGTTTTTTTAGTGCATATTGCCCGGGCCTTAGACATTATATATCGGACTTGAATATCGTAACCGCAAAGCTACATAATTAAGAATTAGAATTAAATATAAACAGCGGTTTTTTGCTCAAGATTTCAGTTTTCCTAGCGAAATGCCTGCATTAAGCAATATCGTACGTAGTTAGTAAAATAGGTTCAACATTTTGCCTTTATAGCACCGTGTTTAAATGGTGGCCCTGAGTGAATGAGACATTTTACGAGGTTATAGCGATTAAGTTTCTGTAACTGCAATTAAACGTTGGGTGAACGGTAGAAAGAACCGGTACTGGTAGCATTGCCGCCGTTAGAAAGGTTTTTTTCTATTGGTCTTAAAGAAAGATTTCGTGCAAATTATTTAAAGTTTGGAGGATCAGTAGGAGATTACCAAACCTGCTAAACCCATTGTTTTTTTAGATAACTTGAAACTTTAAAACCTAACCCTAATTTTTTAAAATTGTAGCAACTCAAGCCTTGTAGTACAAACAAAGTCAAATGTTGCAGCGACGATTTTCCAATAAGCTTGACTTGGTATCTGGCTGCACCAGACTGCGGCTGCACAGTAGACTAAACATGTAGATCAATTTTTGTTGTCAGTCACAGTCACAAACAAGCCAAAATATTGTCGAATTTGAAAAACATAAGGATGTATTGGCATTTTCAGTAAGTCAATACAAAAATTATTTACCAACTTCATATATAAGTTAAACATGTTTCTTCAAAAAATCCACTGTTTAACTATCGCTATGACCTTCCACATATTTTAAAATCTACGCAGACTATTCTAAAAAAATACCTTCGATGAATGTACATCACGTACCTTCAAAACCTATCCGGTAGGAACCATTTTCAATATTTTTTATTTTAAAATTTTACATAGTTTCTGAATGGATTTCCAGCTTTGATTTTTTATACCAGTGAAACGCGTCACACGGACGTGGACATATAAAAATAAAATGAAAATCATGACGTATAATGTACGTTATCGTCATACAGAATGTTATACTTATTGACAGTTAGCTTTTAAAAGCGTCAGTTTCATTATTCAAATTATAAGGCTAAAATTAGTACCGAGTACCGAACACTGAATAATTGTAGGTATGCAGTAAAATACAGCCAGAAATATGCATGCAAACTGCGAGCTTTTAGCTTGAAGTATACGCTGAAAGTCAAATCCTTCTTGAATAAATATTATTACATGTTTACCGTACATAATAGACCAACGCATTCTGTATGCATAACCTATTTTATTGATTTAATGAAACTTAAGCTGTGCATGCGATTGTTTACTAACGATTTGGAATGGATTTCCTAAAGTCACTACTGTAACTAATGTGAGTATTTCGTTCGTTTTGTGGAACCATTGCCTGTAGCCACAGCCAGCCTTAATTAATCGAAATTAAAGCTTGAATGTTATTGGCAAAAGGAAAGATACATTATAATACATATCATACATATATTGTACAGTATGGGAAAACTAGCGTTTTAGGAACTCCAGCGGTAGTGATTCCGCTCAGACGGCAGTAGTTTGGAAGGAACACCAATAATTAATGTCATAATCGGGGAAAGACCAGAGGACATGTCAAATTAAAAAGTGTAAGAAACCTGAAACCTTGAAAAACTTTTGTCAAACCATATGCATATGTTCACCGTTTGTATAGTAACACCATGAAAAGCTGCTAACTGTCTCGAAGCAGAAAAGTATAAAGTTCCGCCTTCAAATTCCATGTTCTAGGATTCCGAATTTCACTTTCAATTTACTATGTCACTTCAACCCAATGAAAGTCAAAGACAACTTCCCAAAGTTCAAAGACCAAATTTTGTAAAGCCGAAAACGTGCTTCAATTAATTGGTTTGCATTGAAATAAAATAATAAGGCGTTTCTGGGTGCCACTGAAAATTACATATGAATACCTATGGTACTGAAAGCGCATCGACTTTGTGGCCACCCGAAATATTTAAGAAATCGTAAACAAAATTCTAGTTATCTCTCACCCAGATATTTCAGCGAGACTTCTGGTATTCCAATTAGCTTTAAAGTAAGTATTGGTGATTAACAATGGTAACTGAACTCACCCAAATGAATCTCTGAATTGTGCAGATTTTGAGAACGAAGAAAAGGCCGACATGGAGACATCCTCCCTTAAGTCCACCACAATATTCCGTTTCACGCCCACATTCCATCGCACAAGAATGAATAAGAAGAAGGAGAGGATGAGAACGGATCCGAGCGGAATGCCCAATGAAAGTCCCAAATTGGTCATCTCAACATCTCGACTGTAGAATGGTACAGCCACCCGACTGTTCTCATCATTCAGAAACGTTTCACTGTAGAAGCATGGAAAGAGCGTTCCAGAACGAATGAACCGCTCTTCGAACACGGAACAGTTCACTTCAGGCGGGTAGCCACAGCCATTCGGATTAATCATCAGTGTCGCATCTACCATTCGAGAACCAACCAGATACCGGAATTAGTTGATAGTACTAAGCTTTTGATTTAAAATTTTTAAGACTTACTGTGAAACTTAATCGTAGAATTCTCGCTAGTTAAATCGGAGGTCAGTCGTTGAAGGACGGGTTCAGGTAAGCTGTCCTCATCCCAGGCTATTGACTGAACTCCGTCATCATCTTCCACAATGCTCACGTTCAGTCCAGAGTATTCATAGTAAACAACAAATATGAAGGTGCAGGTGTAGAGATCCGCCGTGCAGCCTTCTCGACAGGACGGCATTATACAGTTCATTGGTCCGGTCACATTTCGATAGAAAACGGTTCTAATAAAATTATGAATTTGTTATTGTTATATTTTGATCGATTACGGTCCCATGAAAATCATTGTCCAGAATAGCTTAGCTAATCTGTCAGTCATTTCAGATTCATAACTTGAAATATAATTCTAGCTGCGGATTCGCAATGTTATTATTAGGATAAAATGCAAGTGCAATTCCATGTCTTTGCTATGTTCATAAGTGCACATTCAAATATTTTTTAGATAGAAAATCTCCAATAAAATAGGTATTTTGAAGACTGTTGAACCTTCTGTTGTTTATCGAATTTCTACGTATTTACATTGTACTTTGTTTTTAACAACCTTCTACCAAAGCTTTTTAATTTTTAAATCATCAAAAAAAATTCCCCTTAGATCTTCCATGAACTCTGTTATTAAAGTTTCGCATCCTGTAACTCAGTTAAGTACATACTGTATTCTAACGTGCTTGCAGTGTTTATTTGCTATTTCGTGTAAATTGACACGACGCAAAATTAGGGTTCTGAATAAACTTCAGATACTCGACATCCATAATTGCGTACAAAATACCGGCCGTACAAGCAGTAGCATCAGCAGCCTGTGCGTGTATTCGTAGAGCACATAATAAATTAAGTAGTATGGGAAAGGTACCCATTGCCCATACTTTTCGTGTGACGGCTTTGTGAAGCGCAAGTTGTTTTTTGGGACTGTGCGTCATTCATGATATTAGCGTGATTGTGATTGGGACGCTGAATTTGCGCCATTGTACTATAGACAAGACAAAAGAACATATCTCTAACCCTACATATGTACGAAGTACGAATGTGTGACCGCTTTTCCAGATTTCAGGGTGAATTGTAGCCTTTTGTTCTATTTTTAACTTTTAACTTATTTCATATTTGAGCCGGTTGAACTTTCGCGTATGCTTAATTATATGTAGTGTTTAAAATTATTTGCAGATTTTAGTTAAACTTTTTACTTGACTTAACTTTTATAATATTGTATGCAAAGAACAGAACACAACTCACCTGCAAATTCCAGGTTCCTGGTTGAATTGAGCTCGTAGTCCGACAACAATGGGATCCACGACAATTAGGCAAGTGAAGAGAAGGGAAGCACCCGAGAGGATCAGCATGAGTGACACGCTGACCGTACCACAAACCTTAATCCGCTGCTTACAACTCCGCTTCCGCCTTCCATTCGCCTTCAGGCCGCTTGCTGACACCGTTTCTTCTCTTCGTTTCTTAGCTGCAAGAATCTTCTCTGGATCCGTGACTGTCACCGTTGACGAAGGACGAGAGGCCCCATTACTCTGGGCCAGCGGCTGACCAGCAGCCCCACCTGACAAGGATACCACTTGATTGGCCAGTAGATTAACCTTAGAATTCTGCCTAATTCGACCACCCGCACCACCAACACTTCCATTCCCACTTCCGGTTGAGGCAGCATTATTTGTTCGTTTGGCGTAGAGTGTCTTGGGTCGAAGGTCATCTTGAGACAGGAGTCGAGTCGTCTGAGGCGGAAAATGCTTTCCGCCCTTCTTCCCTGGCACTTCACTCAGCTCAGTTGCCTCGCTCATGCTCCAGCATTGTTTGAAGCAAGGCCGGAATTTTACAACGTTCGAAACAATTCGAACTTAGGCAAAAACAACTTTGTTTTGAACATTCACAATTTCAAACAAATGGAAAAATTCACAACTTTTGAAACTTTTTCTTGGTTTGTTGGACGGATTTTCTTGGGACATGATCCTTGTTGTGTTTTGCTTGTGGCTGATCAGATCAACAACAAAGAAATGCTATGGCTTTGGGTGCCTCAAAATATACGCTTTTTGAAGTCAGGATCTGAGAGGTTATGTCGAAATATGCACGTTTCACTTGGTCGTTTTGAATTTTCACAATTTGCAACAAATATTCACAACAGTTTAGAAACACTTTTATTTTGGTTTTCTGGGCGGATTTTCTTTAGACATGACAGGATTCTCTCTTTTGTGGGGGACCGTGAACAATAACGAAATGCTATTGGTGCGTCAGAATAATACGTTTTTGAAGACATGCCCTGATGCTATTGTCGAATTTACCGCGTTCCAAGAAAATTCACAATTATATATACTTTTTGTAATTTTTCTACAGAAATGACTTGATGCCACAAGCTTTAGCGGCAGCAGGTACCAAGTCCACAGTAACTAAATACTTAATAATTTCAAAACTCGTCGGAACTGCACCGTAAATCTCGGAGTCGGGTAAGTAATCCAAAAATCGATTTTCTTCCTTATATTCCAAATTCCAATCCAAGGTTCCAGGTTTGACTGATATACATCAGTATTTAACACTTAAAGCACACCAAAGTATTGATCGAGTTAGCTAAAATCCACGCAAATTCAGAAAAACTGTGTTGACATTGAATATCTATAATACACTTGCACAAGATAAGCACAGATTCCCTTGACCCGAGCGGTCTTGGTAAGGTCATTTTGTCCCTTTTTAGTGAGACTATCGAATTGTATGACCTTCTGCATATGGCATACTGGAAATTCTCAGTAAACTGGGTTGAACAATACAAGTCGTGTTCGTTTGCCGTCTAGTCGAGGAACGACCTTTAATGAAGGTACCTTATTTGTCTCTAAAAAATGTCTGTCTATGTCTTAGTAGTGGGAGCTAAGGGAATTCCGTGTTCAGGCTTTTCCCGTCCATTCTGGAGAACTGGAGAAGATAGTAGTAAAGTAAAGTGTGTGCCCATTAATGGCTCCTCGTTTTCCCAGGCCAAATAAGAAGAAGCAAAAAAAAAGTAAATGATTCTGGAGCAGTGGAATGTCAATATGAGTGTATTAGAAGAGTACTTATCGGCGCATATAAATACTTGATTAGTCCTCAAAACTCCGCTCAGCTCTCCCCCTTCACTGTTGCCCCAGAAGAGTCCCGCACACACCGAATGCTCCAGTTCTCACATCATCCAATTCCAGTATGTTGTCGATACACTTTGTTCCAGAAAATTAAGACTAAACGTGAATTTGCAGTGGTTCGTTCGGATTCGGACAATTTACAGGTCCAATGGTCAAACACGAGGGTCATTTCAAAAGTTCTGTCGCGGCTTTGATAGGCGATGACGCATGACGCTGCTGGTGAGAATATATTTAAAAGAGGTTTGTAATAAAATAAAAAATACACGGTAGAACTTTTTAAACGACCCTCGCATTTCTAGAACCCAAAATTGAACCAAACTCTGCTGCATACATAAAAGCTAAAGACAAAAATAGATACAAATACACTAAAATGGCGACCTTATGTCAATCTACAAGCCGTAGCTCGAAAGCATAATTGACCTACTACTAGGAATTTACCCGAATTTGGATGCTTGACCGTAACACGTGTATGTTGTTTGAGGGGATAACAGGACAATCCTTCAGAGGAGACACGGGACTCTTCAATCGAAACTTATTTCGCCTGGTTTGGCTTTAGGCTTTCACTGTCCTGTACAAAGCTCTGAATTCCAAACCGCTCAAACTGAACAAGGAATGCATGCAGAGTGGCATTTAAGGTGTCCCAGAAAGACACGCTAGGTGTTCGCACGGCTGAACTCAGTCAATTTGCATTCAAATACATCAATCTATTGAGAAAGCCGAGGATGCCAGAAGGAGAAAGTGGCAGAAGTGCCTAGAAACAAAACGCCTGGGCTACGAGCTACGACGTATACTTAAGGCATATAGAAGCAGGCTGATTTTGATAGCTGGACATGGACATTATGAAAAGTTGCATCATTAATTAGTACTGCGTGCGCGAAATTAAGATGACGTCCCTTGCAACAAATATTAAACATCAATAGCCACAATATATGTTCCGCATTTTAAGCGTTTGTATAACTTTTAATACGCGTACACATTTTGTTTATTGTATAGGCATGAAGTTTCATTATTACCAACCGAGAACATTAATTAAGACGTTCCGTACGTGACAATTGAAATTTCGTCTCACTGATTTTCGGTAATTTGTGCAACTTTGACGGTGGTGTGCCATATTCATCCATGAATTCTTGGGCCTTTTGACATTGACTGGCGGGCTCAAAGAATTGTCCATAACACAAAGTTTCGAATTCTGCTCCTCCTGTGCCTTTAAATTCAGATTCAGGTTCAGCTTCGACTACCTTTCCAGCAAAAGAAAGTGTCAGGGGTGTGCAAGGCTTCTCGAGCACTACTTTACATTCCATTTCACACAGATTTGGGAAGAATTCTTGGCAGATATTCGTAAATCCTTCCTCCTGAATTAAAACATAATGCATGTTCAGGAAGTTGAGTTTTGGCAAGCCCATGGCAGCTTTGACTACTTGGACAAATCCACTAGCGCTCAAATGCAGGCAGATGCAGAACGTCAATCCAACGAGATTCTTCATCTTGGAAATGTGCAGAATATCCTCGTACGTTAATCTACTTTGAGAGGTCTCATGCATCAACTCAAACGGGTGGCCGTCGTCATAGCCAAATTTGAGGACTTTCAAAGAGGTGGGTAGCATTGACAGATTTGAGTACACTTCCATGCTCTGATCATCCACACGGCAAAGAATGAGGTGTTCCAAATTGACGCAGCAACCAAAAATCCCAAGATCCATGGCGTCAATTTTCAAACAAAGCTCAATGTACTTGAGGGTTTGGAAGTGTCGTCGACAAAGTTGTCCCATGATGACCATATAATTTTCCAATGGCAGTTCCAACATAACTCCTTCCTCAGTGTAATGTTCAATCCCGGTGTCGACCAATTCCTCCAGATGCTTTTGCTCCATTAACAGTTTAAGCCAAGGAGAATCAGGAAGGTAGAATTTGATGAAATCAATGTTGAGGTGCTTGAGACGAGTCGGAATTGATTTAAACTCAGGATTTGGTGGCGTTTCCGGATCGTCATCGAAAAAACAAAAGTTAACACTGTCAAGGAAACTGAACATCACAGTTTGGAGGGATTTGGCGTTCGACTGAAGGAAGGCTGCTAAATCAAGCTGGATCTCGAAGTGTGGCTCATCTTGTACATATCCCTCGAAATCAAAAATTTCTACTCCAATGACTTGCATAAAATCACTTCGAATTTTTGACAACAGCTCACCAATGTTCTGCAGCGTATCGTCGCAACTTTCATAGTCCTTCAAAGTCACATTCAAGTAGAGCTTAGTCAAGCATGGGAGAAGGATGGTACACTCCTGCTCAATTCCTAAGAACAAGCGACGATTCTTCAAAGCTTCGGTATGAAGTGACAATGTGGCTAGATTCTGTGCCCATTCTGATTTCAGAAGTGAATTCAATCGAAGTGATGCTGAAATCTTCAACTCGCGCACGTTGTGTCGTTTTTGGAGTCCCAGGCTCCTAATGTTGGCACCTTGAGCGGTGACGTGTACCTTTCCGAAATTAATATCCTCGGTAGCTAGAAAAGCTCTCCAGGCCTTCTTCTCATGTTTCGCTAAGCGCTGCATGTCAGGAATCCGAAGCTGGAGGCCCATGTAATTCACATAAGTTTCAATCGTATTAGAGAGAAGGCGGCACTGAAGACGGGACTTTGGATCCAGGAACTGAATAATACGCCGCCATGCCTGGAAGTTATGAAATTGATTTACAATTAGAAAAATATGAAGCCGTTCAGCCCCGTAATTTCTCGGTGATTGACATCTAAATCGGAAATGAACCCGGACTTACCACTTCATCAATAGCTTCCAACTCCATCTTCTTCTCGCTGACCCCTAAGGTTTCAATAGCTGTCACCAGTTCTTCCATGACTTTCAATCGGAGTTTACAATTTACCAGTAACTCGCCGAACACTTCAATCACAAATTCGAATAAGAGCCTGTAATTTTTTATGGCTACTCAGATGAAGCCGCGTACGGAACCATTTTGCTAATTTTGTTTATGGCATGTTGTATTGTATTCGATGATGCTCCTGACTCATTGTCATGACAAGCAAGGTTTGAAAGAAAGAAACCCTACGAAGTGAATTTACGACGGATTTACGAGTGACGTGTGAAGTGTCAGAAAAACCCTCAAGTTTTGTGAAAAGTGTTAATTTGCAATTCCTGTGTTATTCAGACTTTTTTTGCTGGTATTTTTTCTGAACGGTCCAGTGTTCATAAGGGACCAGGAAAGACTGACTTTCTTGGAAATTTTATTTCACCAAGCATAAGTAGACGAACGTGTACTAGACCTTTTTTGAAATGGGAATGTAAATCCCTGATGCCAATGTTTCAAATTGAACCAAACAAGTTAAAATTCACTAAAACGATAGATCTGAGACTGTGGGAAAGTGTCTCATTTCTGCCTACACAAGTGTTTTTCTGAGAACTCAGAACGGGAAAAGGGGAGTTAGAGTAATATGAGACCACTGAGGTCCAATGTACAAGTGTTAGACTTAGTTAGTCATGACTTGAAGGTTTATTACTAGGGGCGTTTAAAGTACCCAAATCAATGTAAGAAAGTCCTCTAGAGATTCAGGATCAGTCGGGATCGGGGAACAGTCGAGAAGGGACAGTCGATAGCTGAACAAGTCGGGATTTTGGAAGTCGGACAGCCGAGTCGTTAAGTACAAGTCAATCATTAGCCGGGAGTCGTAAACCATCGAACCCTACCCAAACTCATTACATTTAGTCCTAAGTTTAGAACAATAGGACAGGAGCCCGGAGACACGATTTAGTTAATAATCACGTAAATATAACCAAGTGTTTGCTCTCAGTACAGAGCCCGAATAAACCGATTTGTGCAATTGCCTTAATTCTACGCTACCAAATAGTGAATCTTTAGTTACATCAGAGTTATTCAAGACTCTCAGCAGACGTCGTGCTCACGAAATACCGAGCGCCCGTCACGCTCTTACAATATCACATCCTGCAATCTTTAATTCTCAATTTATTTCTCACTTGAATATGTTTAGAACTTTTATACGCGTACGAAACCTTTGAATTTTTTTTCTGTACATGACATTCTAATGGAATTCCGAACGTGTGAGTTCGAATTCAGTTTCACTAATTTTTGGCCAAATGTACAACTTCGACCCACTACCACATTCCTTCATGGCATTTCGAGCTCTCTCACATTTGCTGACGGGTTCATAAAATTGTCTATATTCCAAAACTCCAAATTTTGCTCCTTTCGATTCAACCACTGATTCACGCTTCAGCTTTCCAATAAAAGAGAGTGTCATCGGCTTCCAGGGCTTCTCCAGCAGTTGTTCACATTCCATTTCACAAAGATTTGAGAAGAATTCCTTAGAACCATCAGAAAATCTTCCACTCAAAACCGATATGCAATCTATGTCTAGGAATTTGAGTTTTCGTAGTCCAATGACAGCTTTGGTTAATTGGACAAATCCAGTTTCGCTCAACCGGATGTATGGACTGAAGCTTAGTTGAACGAGATTCTTGAGCTTGGCTATGTGTTGGATATCTTCAAAGGTAAAATCACTTTCTGTGAGGTTAGGCTCATGTTCGCCCTTGCAGGAGTAATATGTGTCAATGCTAAACTTCAGAACTTTCAACGAAGTGGGTAGCATTGACAGATTTGAGTACACGCCCATGCCACGACGTTCCTCACAACAAATAACAAGATTTTCCAACTTGAAGCAGCAGCCAAAGATCCCAAGGTCAATTTTGTCAAAAGACAAATGGAGTTCAATGCACTTGAGCGTGTTGAAGTGCTTTCGACAAAGGTCTCCGATAATCGTCCTGTAATTGTCCATCGGAAGTTGTCGCAATTCTTCATTCTCGGAGTAACGCTGGATGCCGGTGTGTACGAATTCCTCCAGTTGCTCTTGCTCCATTAAGATATGAATCCAAGTCGGATCAGGAGAGTCGAATTGGATGAATTCAATGTTGACATGTTTGAGACGAGTAGGAATTGAGCTAAACTCAGAATATGATAAAGACGGCAGGTGCTCACAGGAAACATCACACTGTTCGCCGTCATCAAATAAACGGAGCAGCACTGTTTGAAGCGACTTGGCATTGGACTGAAGGAAGGCTGCTAAATCCAATTGAATCTGGACGAATGGACCACGAATTACCCCGTATTTGTCAATTATCATTACAGCAATCACTTCCATACATTCACTTCGAATTCTTGACAAGAGCGCACCAATGTTCAACAGGGTTTCTTTATGTCGTCTCCTACCCAGAGTCGTCCTCAAGAAGAAGTTAGTCAAGCATGGCAGAACTATGACACTCTGTCTGTCAATTCCAGAAAGGAGGCGACGGTTGGCCAATGCTCCAGTATGTAGAGACAATGTGACCAGATTCTGTGCCCATTCTGCCTTCAGAAGTGAATCCAAACGGAAGGATCCTGATATCTTCAATTCATGTACGTTGTGTCGGACGAGGAGACTCAAGTCCTCCATGTTAGGGCATTCCGCCATAGCTGGAACGTAGACCTTCCCGAATATGATTCCCTTAGTTGTGAAAAAGGTGTTCCAAGCGCTTTTGTCGCGTTTCTCAAATCGTTGGAAGTCAGGAACTCGGAGCTGGAGGCCCATGTAATTAACGTAACTCACAATGGTGGTAGACAGGAGGCGACATTGAAGTCGGGACTTTGGATCCAGGAAGTGAATGATCCGACGCCATGCCTGGAATTTAAGAAATACATTTAAAATACGAAACATATTTACCGTTTAGTCAGTCTCTTAATTTTTGAAAGACTGAATGGAAATCGGAACTCGAACTTACCACTTCATCAATGGCATCCAAATCCATCTTCTTCTCGCTCACCCCTAAGGCTTCAAGAGAAGTGACTACTTGGTCCATGATTTGAATCGAAGAGAGCTTCAATTTACCAGTTACTCGTTGGCGCAAATCGTTAACTCAAATTCGAATATGAGGATAATGGATATATGCTTTTTATTTAATTTGTTGTTCACTTTTGTTTATAAAAGTATATTTTTCGTACAGACTTACGTACTTCTGGTAAGTACTTACTTATCCGATGTGCATCTGCCTCGCCCGTTGTCACGGCAAATATGAATATTTGCTTAATTGATATGATACCCAAGTTTCAAGAACCCTCAGACTCAGCAATTCTAAATTCTAAACCAATCTGCATGGAACTATCTGGAATTTACAACGCAGTGAGTGTAAAAGGAAGATCCGAAGGTTGGAAATGATTTTGGACAGAGAACAGAGATAAACTCGGGAGTAATTGCAATGTAATTGCTAGCCAAAAGAAACCATTTGAAATCAGCAAAAATTAAGATTATATAAACTGATACAAGACGTGAGGTTTATTTCCATATATTTGGTTAATTCTGAGTGGTGCTCTGCAAAATTTAGATATAATTTTGACTAGGATTTGAATTAATTTAATTAGTTTTCACTTTTTGCTTGACATTGGTCCGAAATATTCCATTAAAGTTGCGGCATTTCAATTCATATCGAAATTATAGGCTATACACCTCGTTTTTTGTATGTAGTGCGGGTATTATGTTTCATTAAATACCCGGAGTACTATTCCGACGTTCCGTGCGTGACAAATGGAATCTCGTTTCACAAATTTCTGGTAATCTGTGCAACTTCGCCATACCGTCTTCGTCCATGGCTTTTCGTGCCTTTTCACATTGACTGGCGGTCACATAAAATTGTTCATAACGCAGAGTTTTGAATTCGGCTTCTGTGCCTCGACCTTCGGATTCCATCACTGGGTCACCCGTCAGCTTTCCATCAAAAGAAAGTGTCATCGGTGTGCCGGATTCCTCGAACACTTCTTTGCGTTCCGTTTCACACAGATTTCGGAAGAATTCTTGACAGATTTGAGAATCACCCAGAATCGAAATGGTACCAATGTAGAGGAAATTGAGTTTTGGTAGTCGAATAGCAGCTTTGGTTAGTCGGACTAATCCATTGCGCTGTTCAAATGTAAACTCGGACTGATGATCAGTTCAATAAGATTCTTCAACTTGGATACGTGTTGGATATCTTCAAAAGTGAAATCGTTTTCTGAGGACTCGTGTTTATAAGGGAAGAAGGATTCTTGGTCAAACTTGAGAACTTTCAACGAAGTGGGCACCAGTACTAGATTTGAGTACACGTCTATCCCATTATGTTGATAATGTTCATCACACCGTAGAACAAGGTGTTCCAAATTCGTGCAGCAGTCAAAAATTCCAAGATCCAATGCATTAATTTGCAAAAATAGTTCAATGTACTTGAGCGTGGAGAAGTTTTTTCGACAAAGCTGCCACATGATGCCCAGATAGTTGTGCAATTCCAATGGAGGTATCAGCTTTAATCCTCCCTCCGCCGAGTAGTATTCGATCCCGGTGTCCACCAATTCCTCCAGATTCTTTTGTTCCATTACCATTTGAAGCCAAGGAGAATGAGGAAGGTAGTACTTGATGAAATCAATGTTGACATGCTTGAGACGAGTAGGAAATGACTTGAATGTAGGAATTGGAGGTGACGGCAGCAGTAGAATTACATTTTCAAGGCCAATCTCAAAGCCAGCACTAGCATAGAAACTGAACAGGACAGTTTGGAGTGATTTGGCATTCAACTGAAGAAAGTCTGCTAAAGCAAGCTGAACCTGGTAGTGTGGATCTCCGATACCATCCAAAAAATCACCAATTTCCAAAGCAAGAACTTGCATACAGTCGCTGCGAGTTCTTGACAATAGTTGGGATATGTTCTCGAACGTGCCGTCGAATTCATACTCCACGAAATCCATCTTCAGGAATAGCTTGGTCAAGTATGGCAGACTTATGGTGCTCTGCTCTTCGATTCCGTCAAATAAACGATTACCGGCCAAAGCTTCATTGTGAAGTGACAATTTGATGATATTTTGTGTCCATTCTGACTTCAGAAGCGAATTCAATCGGAAGGGCCCTGAAATCATCAGTTCACGCACGCGGTGTCTGGCCTGGATACCCGTCTTCTCTATCTTGATGGTACCTCCAGTATCAGTAAGGGTAATGTGAACCTTTTCGAAAATAATCCCCTCAGTTCTAACAAAAGCCGTCCAAGCCTCCATCTCCTTTTTTGAAAACCACTTCAAGTGAGAAACTTGGAGCTGGAGGCCCATGTAATTCACGTAACTCTCAATAGTATTCGAGAGGAGGCGACACTGAAGACGGGACTTTGGGTCCAGGAAGTGAATGATCCGACGCCATGCCTGGTAATACGTTAAAAAAATATTATAACCGTTCCGTCAGACCTCAGACCCGTAATTTCTGGGGGATTGAAATGTAAATCACGAACTTACCACTTCATCAATGGCTTCCAAATCCATCTTTTGCTGGTCGATCCCTAAGGCTTCGAAAGAAGTCACAATTTGTTCCATGACTTTGAATCGAAGGGAGTTTTCAGTTTTCGAACTCGTCGGACGCTTCAGCACAACATCAAATACTACGAAGCTATGCTTTTGGTTTGAAGGCGGTTCAGATTAGGAATTAGACGACAGGCGGAACTATAGTTAATTTTTTTAGAACAACTGAACAACTGTATATTTATGGCATTCGATGCATGTTTCTCTTGCTGTTGCCTTGACAAACATGAAATGATTAATTGCCTAATTAATATTTCGAGCACTCGTGTCTTAATTTTTTTACATTGCACATTATTGTAAACATTTTTCAGTTGTTCGGAACAGGCCTACATCAGAAGGATTTTTGCAATATATTTTCTGCGTTCCTAGTTAAGCTTGTGCCGCGTTTAATTTCCGTATTCCAATTTCTTTTATGACTATGACAAATAAAGATGCGACTTGATGAATATAATATGAACTGTGACCTGAGACAAGGATAAACTCGAGAAAACATGTAGTGAATTTAATAAATGAGCAATTTAAATGTAAGTAGTCAAGATTAAGATCATTAAGTTAGTCATATATTTCTATCACTATGTCAAAATTTTGAATGCTGCTATGCAACATTTTTTGATTGCTCAGCTAGTTATACATACTCATAATTTTCAGGAGTATCAACTCAAAAGTTTCAGTCACATCACAATGTATTTTGTTAAGTTTAATCAAAAGCGTTAATACGCTTACGCTGTTCCTGTTCCTTAGTCGACAAAATTGGAATCTCGTTTCTTTACCAGCTGAGTTTCGACCATGGTGGACGATCAGGACGCCACAGCTGAGTTTATACCACGGTGGACGGTCATGGCGCTACAGCGAGTTTATATACCATGGTGGACGGTCATGGCGCTATAGCTGCTATATACCACGCTGGACGTTCATGGCGCCACAGCTGATTTTATACCATGGTGGACGGTCAAGGCGCCACAGCTGAGTTTCCACCGTTGTTGAGGACGGTAATGGCGCCACAGAGCTGAGTTTTCACAATGCTGGACGGTCATGGCGCCACAGTTGAGATTCCACCATGATGAACGGTCATGGCCCCACAGCTGAGATTCCACCATGGTGAA
>JAQFYU010001314.1:0-15404 GCA_034694905.1 Ceratophysella granulata | reverse complement strand
ATACTTAACAATTTAAAGAAAAAACAGAAGATAAAAAGACAGTTTAGTGTGCGATCCGGGTGGATCGCACACTAAATATATAAAAAAATAATCGCTACCCTCATTAAATCATTAATGGCAGAGAGCAGAGCTCTGGACTACTGTATTTCAATGTGAACAATTGTGATTGTGAGCCATTTGTTAATAGAATATCAATAAAGACAACGACACAACTTTTAGTTTACATTGGTCAAACGTCAACGCTGTGTTCAATTAATCCGAACACGTTCAAGAAATGCATTTCAGCATTTAGGATGTATGTATCCGGTTTAAGAACACGGGCACACAATTTGCAAAGAAGATTATTATGGATTTTTAGGAAGGGTTTCGGTTCGAAAAATAGAATTTGGTCGAAAAATCCACAATTTTTAAGAGCACATTCGTTTTAGGTTCGGAAAAACCGGGAAAGATTCTGAGAACTTGCTTATAAAATCTGAGAAAAGTTTTTTGACGACCTTGGATCAGAGGAATCTGTAGAACGGAAACACGAATTTGCAAAAAAGAAGCAATAGAAGAACATATACCATTTATAGTGGATAGTGGCGTCAAGAACGAGAATCTTGTGTCTAACAAATCTAATGCACTTTGCACAACTGACCTATAGTGGACTTGTCTGTCGCCAAAGAGTCCGTATTTCCATTGTGTTTCTATTTATTTACTCGAGTGAGACTCTTGAGAATTACTATGTAGCTTCTACCAATGGTACAATCACAGCCAGTAATGGGAATACGGACTGCCAGAACTTTTAGAAGAGTCCACTGAGACTATTGGGGAGCATCTAGAATTTAGGAGCTGACGGTATAGAGGTGCCAGGGGAATGTACTTCTGTAGAAGACCTTCCAATCCATCAAGTAAACAACGGACAATGATGGGCAGGGTTTTATTGCTTTGACCAGCGTGACAGGTGCCACCTCACCGATGAGCATTACAAATAACAATAAACTATTGTGCATTGTGCATTCTACCTCTGACGTACCGTACGGTGTATTTACTGGAACCTTTTCAATTTGCACATTCTCCTCTTAACTATTCACCTAATCACCTATTCGTACTCGGATTGCGCTGGATTGCGACCGGCTGCAAAGCGCTCCCTCCTTCCAATTTCCAATTCAACTCGTCCTGGAAAAGCAGTATTTCAAATACTACATTCCGCTGCAATGTTGATGAACACGGTTTATAGAAACTATTTTGTTTTAATCACGTACTGGGTTATCTAAATGACATCCTTGAATGTGTCCTATGGTCTGTCAGGTGCAGAATCAATACCGAAAAATGCCTTCCAAAGTGAAAGCAGTTTTCACTGCTTTCACAAATGCTCTAACTTTCTCCCGGTTTGTTTTCAAGTAGACAGGAGTGATGTGTCGGACTGGATACTAATGTATGAACTAAGCAAATGCAAATACATATGCTGATGACGTGATATCGTGCGGGATCCTCTGTGACCATGATATTGATAGGCGATAGAAATTCGAAACTTATATCTCATTTAATACCATGCAGTTGACGGACGAGTTATCAAATGTGGAGAAAGTACTATTAGAGCACAGAAGCAGCCGAACTAACTACTAGCTTACAATCATTGAAAATTGAAACTGGATGATTCAAAAATAAAACGGGATCAAGAGGTACAGAAAAATTAATCCAGCAGTGTATGAATCAAACTCATCACACGAATTTTCTGTGCCAAATGCCAAATTCTCCCAGAATTTTGATATTTTGGTCAGTGATGAAAATGTTGAGATATTTTGACTGTTGGCAATAGTTCCATCGATGGTGACTGGAAAATTGAACTGATAATTTGTATCGTGTTTTTACCAGTTAGTTTAGTTCAATGGAACGCTCGCTGATTCTGCTCTAATCAATCAATAGGTCAATGTTTATATTGTGAGCTTGGTTAATGCGTAAGACAGAACGTGGAGGATTAGATTATGACTTTATGGCACGCAATAGACACACAGAAACTCTTGTTTTGAGGAAGCGGAGAAAGCAAGTTTAGGTTGGTTTTTCCACAGATTAATTGTGTTAGAGAGATAGGCCCAAGCCCAAGCAGAAGCACGTGTGTGGTCTATGGACTTAACTTGGCAGGAGAAATCAATAGACTTTCTCCTACAATAAAGTCGTCCATGCAGTTAATGCTATGTACTTACTCCATACACACACAGAGCAGCTGAAGCTGCATTCAGACTTTCACCCTTGTTCGACAGTCGACTTTAGGCGGCGGTTGGTTGAACTGAAAGGCCTTGCTTCTCGCCTTGCGTTTCTTCTACATATGTATATACTTGTTCATTCATGTACAAAGTCATAATAGTAGTTTTATTAAATGGAACAGGAGGGAGGTATACAAAAGGTGGACACACGCAATGAGCGATAATAGCTGTATCTCATGAATGAATCTGGATCCTTGGCCACATGGCTGCTGTCATGTCACCTACACACTCCTCTCGCTTGACATTTACAATTTACAACAACCTTCAGCTATAAATTCTATTCTGGGTTCTGGGACTCCCAGTCACCTAACAAGCTACCGCAATATGTATGCGTCTGCCTGCACCAGTAGTGAAATAACCGAGAGAAAGCATGTACTATATGGATCATGAAGAATATCGTTAGCCTTTTGGTCATGGAATCCGTAAGATTACAAGGGGGGCCAGGTGGGGCCCTGCACCCCTCTGGGACTTTTCCGATGGCCGTCATCCCTCTGGGTCTGGGTTTTCTCTAGTGACATTCCCTGGTGAACAACCCTCCCTGAACTTATTTTTCAAATGCAAGAGCAGCACCAAAAAAAGTATATTCTTGATGTGCCCGAATATGAAATTTCGCCTCCAGATCCGAATTTTTTTTTGAGCTTCGCGCAATTCTCCGAGTTGGAGCTTCTATGTCAGGATTCAATGCTTCAAATGTTAGCAGAAGTACGTTAGCAAGAAAACCTCGAATAAAAAACCGCGAACGAAAAACCCGCAAGCAAAAGCCGCGAGAGGAGAAAACCGCGAAAAAAGATGTTGAAACAGTTATACAAAACTAGGAAGTGTCAACTTCACTAAAAGTCCAGGTCCTTTAATCCAGTTGGTCCATTAAAATTGTAATTTAAATAGTCCAGTTGACCCTAATAAATACTATTTCTTTCTTTATTTGAACTAGAGTATCCGGTAGCAGAGAACTGTGATATTTTCCTGTTCCACATGTAATTTTTTAAAATAACAAATCATGTATTTATATTTCTGTACGGTACAAAATCTGTATATTCTAATCCTCATGTTGAGGAACGCTTGACAGAACATTAAAACCTAAACGTGTCAGCATCCTCTGCGACAGTGACTGTGAACTGTGACTACGTGATGGTCAATTTTCACCCGAATATATATTGTAATTATATTCAATTTGTTCTGTTTCGAGTGCAAACCGGAACATGAGCAAAGATAACAAATTGTAAGTCAATGTGAATGAAACACGAAACTAATATTTTTTTTCGCGGGTTTGTCACCGCGAATGCCATATCGCGGTTTTTGCTTCGCTGTTTTTGCTTCGCGGTTTTAGATTTGCGGTTTTTGATTCGTGGTTTTTCGGCTCGCGGTTTTTGGGTGGACCCCCCTGAGTCCTATTCCATTAGGCATGTCTGGGATTAACACCTCGTAGTTTACTTTTTGGAACGACCAAAGACCAAATATTGAATTATTACTCTCCTCGACGTTAGCATTTTTTATTAATTTCAGTTCAGTCGAATTCAATTGTCTCTCATTTTTCAATGTTAAGTCGCAGTGTGAATTTCGTGACACCATCTCAAAGATCGGAAATGTGACAACTCATCTATTTCAAGAATTTGGAATAACACTGAACTTTTTAAACTACAACATACTTATGCATAATGTGCCAATGTCCATTTCGTATATAATATTCATAAACACATGGCTTATTGCGAATTTTGCTCGGCGTCGTCCTTCAAATGATGTGTTCTTAAGCTACTTCACTTTAACGCTGCTTTCCTGTCCTGGACCTTTGAACTTCTTTGACCTGGTCACACGAATTAGGCTAACTCTGACTGGATTCTTATCAGAACTTGCCAATTTGCATTTTGCATACATAATTAATATATGTACATATGGGAGTTCCTTACACCTGCTTCAGTCAGACAGACTGGACAAAGGAGCTAAATCCACAAATTGCGTGATACGTGTTGCGTGCCTCCACAATGTATAGGAAATAGGTGCTAACCACACCCTCATATTCAAATGTGGCATTGTTCTTCGGTCGAAGTTCGTCCTACGTAAAGCAATAGCATGTTCAAGAGTACAGAATTCAGCAGTTTTCAAATACTTAACTTACCCGCACCTATAAGTACACAACTACGTATTAGGAACGAATTCCATCCATACTTTTGTTTGTTCTTCGACTTTGCCTTTTCACTTGCATCTTCCTATGTTGTAGTTTTTATCCAGATTTTTGCGACTTTAATGTTTCACAAATATGAGACGAGTAAAAATATTATTATGTTTGAGCCCGTGTATGTTTGACTTCCTGAAATGCATCTTAATTCATCACATTGAAGTGTAGGAGGAAATCGCTCGGAGAGCATTGAATCATACCAAATTATATACAAACTATTACTCGAATTGGAAAGATTAAGCTGTTTTGAACCATAAACCTTTTGAGCATAATAAAATTAGAAGTCAAAAGAGAAACAGTTCTGTGCAAAATGGTCAATTCCAAAAGTTTTCATCTCTCCTGCCACTTCATACAATTTGAAGGACAGGAGCTCTTGCATGTCGAAGGAATCAACCTGTCTCAAACGGAGAAATTGGCCAAAAAGTTGGTGAAAGAAGCGTCGACGAAGGAGAATGTGAATCGATATTCCATGAGTCTTTGATGCCTCTATGTGTCACATTAGGTTCTCAATTATTCAGAAAATTTATCTGGGAGTGGTTGGGAACTGGCTTTCTTGGGGAATTGTTTACATGAATAAATTCTCATTGTCAGTACTGTCAGGTCAGAAGCGGCTGTGCATTTGGAGTAGCGGCTTCTCACTGTCCCAACTTTCACCGGTTTTGGACTCAGAACAGTCCTCATTTCAGTATAATTCTGATCTCTCAAAATCTTCAAATTTTCAAAATAATCAACAAAAAAATTTTAGTTGTTTGCTTCAATCCTGTCCGTTCCCCTTCTTGAGTAGTATACGATTGAGTTTTGGGTCATGCATAACTTTGTACAACGTTTCGGATTCGAGCGGAGCATTATTTTCTAAACAGCCATTCATTGGAAATTGGAATGAAATTGAATGCCGTGCTTCTTCAGTTCATGCAATTATGGAACTCGAACGAGTCGCTCGTCGCTCGCTCAACACTTTAATTCCCTAATTGATTTGATTCACTCTAATTCTATTCGTGTTCCAATGTTGAGGTGTGATAATAACGCATGCGGCAGGACTAGATGTGCGTGTCCTGATTTGCTTTATCTCGCTTGAATATCAAATACAGTATATTGCTACATACATGATACCAATGGACAGCTCAATATCCCAACAAAAGAAACCAAAAGTACTTCACATGATGGGAAAAGGATAAGGAGGCTACTCCATGACAAATGCATGGGATTAAACTGACGAGGTCAAATTACAGAATTTCTACCATGCGTTGTTTAATCTGTCGTTAATTTGCAAGATGGCTGCATTTGTTCTGTAATTCTAAATGTTAAATGAACATGAACTAAAACTAGTTAATTGGATCAACTCAACCCACAACAATTTGACCTCGGGCTTCGCCTAAATTAATAAGTAGATGTGCATGATGCTTACCGAGCATTCCCAAACAAACAGCCAGAATTTTGAGAAGAGATTCGATAGGCCATTGCTGTTTGGATCTACAGGAAGTAGAGCAAGGAAAACAGGTTATACTCCGATACTCTGTTCCAAATCGTTTCGAGCAGAAGTACCTGTAGTGAGTAAGAAAACAAGAACTCCCTTGAATAAATAAACACATGTCCATCAATATTTTCCATTATACTCAGAATTTTGCTAAAATAAATATGAGATTTGCACTCTGCTTATTTGTCAAATCAATAAAACCCATTAGCTCAACATTCAAGAGTTCCTTCAGATCCTGAATCCATAAAAACATTGCTTCTTCCTATCGATTCAGGGTATTGGCCCTTTCCTCTGTCGTAATCATTGTTATTTCGCAGAATGGGGTTTGGCGGGTTAAACGTTAAAGCGAGGCATTCAATATTCAAATAACACCGACAGATGACACTCTTTAGAATGGAACACTCTAACTTACCGATAAAAAACATTGTACATCCACCAAAATCCGAATATTGAGAAAAAAGAACCGGGCACGATGTGACCCAATAGGGTTCCCATATCTGACTCTGTTGAAGGAAGAAATGCGCTGTGGGGTTCTGATGGTAGATATTTAGAAAATTCTTGACAACGTTGGTCCTTTTAGTAGGCAGTATGGAGCTACGAGTAGCAGCGTAGTCAATAGTTCGGATTCGGAGGTCACCTGCGGAAAAATTTAAAGTGAATTATTCAGTCTCGGGTATTTATTTAAGATTAAACATAGTGAAGCATTGTCACAAGGTCACAGTCACACTTGTCACAAGCCTGTTTATTCGTCATTTCATTTCTCACTTCGAATCACGGCACTTGTAAGCAAATCCAGAGATTCCAAACCTATTATAATTACTCATTAAGTACTGACAAATAGTTTTTGACTCAGGTTTTTGCAAGCAAGATTAAAAAGTCAGCTAGTTCGAAGTGATGGATTATTCTCAAGATAGTTCTCAAATGGATGAAACCGTGTCTCCAGACCTGAGTGCTTGATTTGTGGTACATGTATTGTAAGTTGTGCTGCGCGGATTCCATGTCACATGTGGGATTGACAAAACTTTTCACCTGTCGAAAAATTGGCATTTGAGATTGCGATGTAAAATCGAGAATTTCCAAAACGCAAATCGGCGCAAAAGAGAACACTGTTATACGAGGTGTGTTCCAAAAGTCCCGAGCCAAATTTTTTTTCTCGAGTTAGAAGTGACATTGTGACCTGAAACTTTTACACGATAAACCAAAATCCCATTGGACTTTAATAAGTTCAATATAAGCTGATTTCAATTCCTCTAATTATTCATAGAAATTAGTTTGTGTCTCGAATAAGTCAAAACCGCTTAAGCTCGGATATTTCACTTTTTTTTTCCTGGCTGATTTAATTTTCGTATTTTATGGCAAGTTAAAATTGGGAAAATTCACACACATCATGGAAAAGAACGCCGAGTTGGAGAAAGATTTTCCCGTAGTTACAGCCTACTTCGGCAGCTTTTGAAACACGATACGAGCTGTTTTAATGACGTTTCGTGCTGGCTGGATGAAGACCACCTTTTTTTAACTAATTATTTTCTGTTTCATGAAGCTGAAGCGCTGCCATTCCAATAGTTTTGGGCAATAAGTACACATATGCATTTACTACAATGTGGTAGACTTAAGGACCTTGTCCATGTTTGAGTTGGCTAGGTGAAGCTAGCACATTACAAACAACACGCTCAATTCTCTCACCATTCTCTCACTCACAAGTCACACAACACAAACCAGGGCTGACTTCACACAACAGCCGTGAAAACTTTGCCGATTTACGAAAATTGGATCTTCTCAGTCAATACGAATTATAGAGCCGTGTGGTTTTTTGCAATGTACTGAGGAAGAATCAATCTACAAATAAGGGGAGACAGTTTTTTGATTAGTGGTTCTTGAAAAAAGTTATTACTGCTCAAAGTTGTGCTTGAAATTCGGTCAACTTTGCGCACTAATAACTATTTTCAGCGACCACTAATCAAAAAACTGTCGCTGCTTATTTGTACATTGGTTCTTTCTCAATCCGTAGCAACAAACCCGAGACTCCACGGTTAGTATTCGAGGAGGAGATCCAATTTTGCCAAATCGATTTCTTATGGACGTTTAACATGGCACCAAAACATGGACAAGACCCTTAAGACTTAAAAAATAACATGTGCACTGTGCGTGCAGACGTCGCAGGTTTAGGTTTAAACCTGAAGTCGTTGTTGTCTATTGCTTGTATCGTAGTCGATGTAGGCTTTTAATTTTGCAAAATTTAGATCAAAAATATGTTTTTGTGTATTTTAATAAACTGAACTTGCACAAGTAAAATACTGTCAACAAGAAAATGTCAACTAATGATTAAAATCGAATATTAAAATCGTCCCATAATACTTGATTTTGTTAGTAGCTTTGCTTTCCAAGAGTGTCTAAATTTTATGGCAACCGAGATCAAATCAATTTTGTTATCTGATTTTCGTAATTATGACCGATCTTTCGTTCATTAACCTAAGAATAATTGATTTTGTACTGTTATTTACCTTAATCTCGTTCTCCTGGCTACTTTTAAAATTCTCAATTTACTCCTTTTTTTGCAAAAAAGCTCAAATCGCCACCTCCAAGGAATAATCACAGAATTCATACTAAATGTTTTCGACTAACACAGCGTTTTACTAGTACAAACAATCAGTCTCAAGTCTCATTGACAGATATTCAACGACTGAATATCTGAATATTTCAGCCAGTGAAACTTGACCGTCAGGAACCAAGCGTCGGACGCTCGTGTCCGCCTCCTTCTCGGATGGCCTCCGAATATATATGAACCCAAATGAGACGTCTACTTGCGCGATTAGACGAGATGCTGAATGATAGTCAGTAGCTCAATCGGTAGAGCATCTCGGCTTTAGAGAACGGATGTGGGTTCGATCCCCACTTGGTTGCTATACTTTTGCATGCATTTGGTTAAGTCCCTTACACCAGATACACAAATTCCACGAACCAGTAAGATGAGTGAGACAAGTGATGTGTCCTTTCGCAGCATATGTTGCAGTTGCAGCCTATATTTATCTTTACCTGTTTATAGTATTATAATTTATAAATAGTATTTATTGTAACTATCAAAGATATTATTTATATATTTGTACTACTAAGAACTCAGGTTAAGTCATTCTGAATCCATCCACTGTCTCACTTACTTGTATTATATTTATATTTGAAATTACGCATTCAGTAAATTTTTTGGAAGCCTTTTTTTGTCGTGTAATGCTGTATTGAGAGACGCGACTTCATGTCCATGCGACATTTTGTTTGTTGGCTAATTTTTAAAACTATTTATGCCTAGCAGCTGTAGCCATTATGCATACCTAATAAACTAATAACTGTGCCAATTGGCTTGGCATTGTACAAAATGGCCAGCGATTATACATAATTATCGATTAATATTGCCTATTGTCTAGCAATTTTGTAGAAAGACTAATTATCTATAGTGACTTCAACATACACACTTATTCCAGTCCAGCCCAGTCTATATGTTGGAGCTAATATGGGAAATTGGTTAGTTTGCATATTAACCGGTTAATATGGAAATTCAACTTTAAAGAACGCTAATTTACGCGTGTTTAACTCACTTCATTATAAATGACACCATTAGACAGCCAAAATTCTGAGTCAAATTCTAAGTAAGGAACGGTTAATTTCTATTATTTTACATGAAAGTTAACATGCGAAATTTAACGTTCTTTATGGTTGAATTTCCATATTTACCAGTTAGCATGCAAACTAGCCGATTTTCCATATTAGCTCCAGCGTATAAACAGCTCCCCTGGGAATAGTTGTATTGAGCACTGTCAAGCCACAGCGCCGATTTACCCAACAATTGCAATTGTAAGTTTTAGCCTTAGGTTAACAAAAATTTGAAGATTAATACACTCATCGGTTCCACACTTAGCAATCATACAAGAAACTTCTTTCTCAACTTAAAATTAGCGAATAACTGGTTTTGCATTTGGTTCGGGATCTATGAATATATTGCGATTCTCTTGTAACCACAGCCACTTTGAACTGGAGATGAAAAACCGGATTTTGACGAACAGGAATGGAAATTTTGGAATTTATGAATGCAGTTACGTTCGGCATGATAAATCTAAAGTTCTTCACAGATCTGCAGAAGAATGCTGCTTCCGAATTCAAGTGGTCTATTTGGTTGGAATATAATTGACCGCTAACAAGATTTATTTGGCAGACTGAAGTGTTCTAATGATGTAAGAAGGTAGTGCGTTTGTTTGTGGTCATACCGGTTAGCCCGAATAAAGGAGCGGATATTTACAAATGTATCCGATTCCGTAGTTCCAGACCTTAAGCCGGGTTTTCACGTAGTTCAGAACGAGATGCTCAAGGTTCACCGGCACTTTGTCAGGATGGAATTATGGGTTTGGTGGGCCCGTGATATGGCCTGAGTGTAGTGTGTTCCAGTTTCAATTTCCACTTATTGAATCCCGATCTCATGCTTTTATCCCGAGTCTCCAATTACTCATTATCAGAGTCAGAGTACAGGTGAGAGATAAAAATACGACTGAAGTGATACGCGTGAAATATCATATGACGAAGAATCTTCTTTGCAAAAATCGTTTATCTTCCCTGATAATAAAAATAAAATTGTTATATTTAACCAACTACATATGAGTCGAAATCGAAACATGGCTCATTCTCACTATCCTTGCATTCAAACCACTCTCCTGATACGAGGGTGATTTCACAAGTTTCCGCTTTTCTAGGCACATATAATTTGCATACATATTATAAAATATTTGCGTTTTGTTCTGTTTCATCACAATTTGTAAAATCTAATACCTATCATTTAATTCCTGGATGTTTTCACCTGCAACTTCTTCACTTCAGATATGCTCGGGCTTTCGCGTTAAATTTTTGTTTGTGAAACTACATATAAATCAGCCCAGTTGGTCTATAATTTATTTTACGTTGTTTGAAAGGCAACAGCTGAATGATATAAAGGTATGTTGGTACTTCTATAAACTGTGTCACTTCAATTCGTGTAACCAAAGTCCGAAACTATGATAGTTTCGGATTTCATGATAAATGTGACGTGTCCAGAATTTCAATATGAATATTCATTCACCGAACTTGAAATTCCAATCTTTCAATATTGAAGGAAAATGTTGAACCGACCCTTGTGCACCTCACACGATAGTAGTTCTCCACCCGCATGCTGCAAAGTCAGATAAAGTCCTTGCTCCGTCATGACTCGCACCGCATCTTGTGGATAATTGCGAAATAGGGAAACTGGAACCATGAGGTGTGAATGATTAGCTAGCAGAAAGCAGAACCTGCTCAATAAGCCTTTTAATCATACTCAAATCACTGCCTTGCAAAGCAGTGATTCTCCATGAGCTACTTATAATTTAGTATTGAAGTTTTGCAATATACTCCCAGTTCTAGTACATGCGATTCAGAGCAAAGGAACAAATCCAGTTTTAGGTAAAAAGCATTAAGGTTTACAGATGAAATTTTTACGAGAGTAATTTCCACATGTTAAATATTTTTCTTTCGCTCTGATACATAATTGGTAGGATAGTTTTACTTTATGCATAAAACATATCGTACACATGTTTGTGTCTAATTTTGTACTTTGGGTTGGGCTAGTCTGTTGAAATCTGAGATTTCACTTACTATTAATAATAACCACAATAATCCAGATTCATCTTCAGCCTTGTGTCTTTCACTAAATTCTAATTTGAAGTAATTAAAAACTATTTAGGGTTTCATTCAACGTTCCTAAATTGCGTTAATGCCGATGTTGAGGGATCCTTTCATTCTTTATTCCTGTGGACCCGGCAGACCATCGTCGACTGATCGTCTTTCGACCAAAAGCAAAGCGTCCTCTGAATTCAACAAACAACATAGCTATGTGCGGAAGCCCTCTAGACCCTAAAGCTATATTCCGAATCGAAATTTCCGATCCGATCTACGCATCTGCTTAATTATTTATATCTTTATTCAACATTTAAGTTAATCAGAGTTCTATGCGAAGTCGACGTGGACGCAGTTTGGATTTTATAGACTAGGGAGAGGCTCTGCACGTTTCGAGTCGTTAAATTTTTATGATTTCCCATTTTCCTTCCGTTCTCCTTCCCGATTCTCAAGTGGGCGGCATTCAGCATTGTAAAAATACATAATTCTGGAATCACTGCATACTGAATTGTATGGCGAAACAAGGATAGACCCTGAATAAAATCGAGCTCTTCCTCATGCATTATTCAATATTTAGTTGCACAAGTACATGTTGGAATGTGTGGATCATTCAGTTTTCCCAATTTTAACAAACTTGACGTTTTAGTTCTCTCAGTACTACTGTAGTTATAGAACGTTAACCGCGAGACTGGCTCTGTCCTCGGGCATATGAATTGAAAATTGTATTTGAGACCATGTGCATGTTGCGTGCGAGATGTGCTTAATAAAATAATTGGACCGACTACAGACGCACGCACGGTTTCCGCGCACATGTCGTCTTACGACGAGCAGACTGAAGAAAGTCTCCAGCCTTTTGAGCCTCGTAAAGGCGTAAAGGTAAAGTCAAGTCGTCAGAATTGAACTCACCAAGTGAAAGTCACATACGAGAACACAAAAATACATGCACAGAGCATAGATGCTCTTATTGCAATTACGTAGGCCAGGCCAGACAAGACAAAACCATCCGTTCTGATTTAAGTTTGTGAATTTTGGGAACAGGACGAAGTGGATTGTGGTCTGACAAATGACAAATGATGGTATTAGACATGTAAACCAGTCGGGCACGTTGGGGACGGGTGTTGAGGTTTTGGGACTCAAAGATCGGGTCTTCTCACAAAATAGAGTCATTAATCAACCCGGCTTCTCAGCCTGTCCCGCCACTTAAGTAGTCAAGCTCCATCTTCGCAACAGCCTTCGTCTCAAGACATGGATCAGAGAGATTCTCAAATTCTAAAACATCACGAATCTTAATAATAATGACACTTCTCTTGCATTATTCAGGTCAGGTCAGGTCAGATTGATCTTCAAAGGAAACACCTGGGATTGGAAATAATCCATGAGTGACTGAATTTCGGTTCGGTTCTGTGCCGAATGCAAATTTTCAGCCTTCGAGGAGATTTCATGTGGAGGTGTCGAATCAATATTAGATGTACAACACTGCGGAAAGAATCACAAGCAAAAAACGTGACCTAAACTAAAAGTCATATAGCAATATATTAGAAGCCTGTACATATAATATCTGCAATATAAACAATCTTGGTTAATTTGTGCACCCTCGTGGCACTAGTAATAAATAAATAATACAATTAAGCGACGCTCGTCAAAATCGGGGACATGCTTATCATACATTAGTGATTTCAATTCAATGTTTCTTGTGGATGTGGATCTGAGCCTTCCACACATGATCTGGAGTGTGTGACAATTTATGCTTACGATAGGAAACAAATAAGTCATAAAATAGTCTTTTATTGTCATGTGTGGATTTGGAATGACATCGAGCCGGCGGAATGCTCTGTTTTGGGTCTGCCGAGAGCCGAGTATGTGAACGGCTAAGCGGAGATTGTCAGATATAAAAAGGTTCCATAGCATCCAGTGATCTGGTTTGTCTAAATGTTAAATGCTAATGTCATCAGATTCTAAGAAAGGCTGAGTTCGCATAAATATTTTAACCCATTAAGATTAGCAGGCGTAGGCTTTATGTTCTTAGTTTCAAACCCCTTACCTCTGCGACGTTCTGACACCGCTCCATATCCAAGTAACTTACAAATTTTCCTGTTAAAAACACTTACTTTTACCTTTTCAGGTTTTAAAACCTAAGTCTTTGAATTTGAATCAGATTATTACAATTAAAATTGGATGAAAGTTCAGGTCCAAATAGTTGAGTTGAAAATACGACAAGACTGTGAATTGGAAGTTTACTTTTAAAATCCAATCTTAAGAACCTAAAAGCCTAGTTCTATGTAGTGGCACCTATTCTCCATTCATTCCTTTAAAATACTAAATACATATTTATATAGTTCTAAAAGTCTACGTTCGATGATTGTAGTCAAAACGTTTGTGGAGCATAGCCTCTGAAAGTAGTACACTCCCCTGACACTTTTATATCCTCTAGCTCTGACTTTCTAGACCTGAAACTTGTCCAAATGAACTCTTCTACAAGCCCTGTCAACAACAAGATGATATCAATTCTAGGAATCTTTTGTTTCGTACGAACGCAAAGTCCTTCTCAAACACTATAATACAACTACTTATTTCAATATCTCCTATTTTCTTTTGATCGAAGAAGATCAATGTTGTTTTTTCATTCAACACTGATCCTCACTCACCACCAGTCAATCTTCATCGTACCAAATCTGTGATGAGATTTTATGTGCCCCGAGCATGGGGAAATAATAAATGATGGAACTGGATTGCAATTTGGGGTGCGTTGTACGTGGTACGTGGTCCGAGAGGAATTTGGAGTTCAAATTTTTGAGAAAAATGTGCACCCAGAGGATTTATGTCCAACATTTTATACTAGATCAGTATCAAGAGCCACTATAAATGGCCTCACTCCGTTCCTAGTTAATGTTGAGGGCTATTCTAAATTTTGGACTTCTGAAGCTTAATTTCTAACATTACGAAGCATGCAGGAGCAGGATGTTGCAATGCAATCCAAATATACTGCACATCTGAATTTTCTCAAAGTCGAGTGCCTACATTCTACAGACTCATGTCCCTCATTTTAATTCTGCGACTGGTTCCTACAAATCCCGAGATGCTACTTTATAATTGATAAATATATGAAATTAGAATTTTAAAATTGTTATTGGATGAGTCAGTCCTAAGTCCTTACTATAAACCCACCAAACAAACTCAGTCAATGCGGTTAGGTGCTTCGGTAACATTCGGCCCACACCCTTCGGCTATCTGGCCCTCCAAACCTTTGGCTTTCCGCCCCTCCAACACTTCGGCTTTCCGGCCTTCCAAACCTTCGGCTTTCCGCCCCTCCAAACCTTCGGCTTTCCGGCCTTCCAAACCTTCGGCTTTCCGACCCAACAGAATTTCATAAAATCCCCATATCCCCATAAACTTACGCTGTGACGGACAGGATGTCATAAAATCCTCATATCCCCACAAACTTACGTTGTGACGGACAGGATGTCATAAAATCCTCATATCCCCATAAGCTTACGTTGGGACGGACAGGATGTCATAAAATTCTCATATCCCCATAAGGTTACATTGTGACAGACAGGATTTCATAAAATCCTCATATCCCCATAATGTTACATTGTGACAGACAGGATTTCATAAAATCCTCACATTCCCATAAGGTTACATTGTGACAGACAGGATTTCATAAAATCCTCATATCCCCATAAGGTTACATTGTGAAAGAAAGGATTTCATAAAATCCTCATATTCCCATAAGGTTACATTGTGACAGACTGGATTTCATAAAATCCTCATATTCCCATAAGGTTACATTGTGACAGACTGGATTTCATAAAATCCTCATATCCCCATAAGGTTACATTGTGAC
>JAQFYU010001313.1:0-15408 GCA_034694905.1 Ceratophysella granulata | reverse complement strand
GGATCAAATTCGGTGGTTTACAATTGTAAACTCAGCGCCGCATACGGAATAAAAAGACTTGGTCACGGACGGGTTAACAAACGATGGTACGTCATGAGTTAACCAGACAATTATTTGTCCTAAATGTTGTACACCTGACCTGTAGACCTAGTTCGTGTACTGTTTTACTTTATATTCTTCGAGGATGAGTTCTATTGTATCCGTACTGACTGATTCAAAAACTAGTTTTTCAATTATTACTAAGAAGTGAAGCATATTACTCCTTACGAGGTTAGCTCAGCATGTTCACCTATCAAACTCCAACTATTGAGGTTTGAAAAATAGCAAAATTATTGAGAACGCAAATAAGTCAATCAGCTTGCAACTTTAAATCTTGCGTTGTTGCCAAGGCGCCAACACCGATTTGCTTGTGGACTTTATTCAAGGATGGAAGCCGAGGAAGTTAGCTGGACTTTGCAATAGTTTTAAGTTGCTTTGGCGAGGCTGAGCTAACCTTATATGGTAGAAATCATCAGTATTCAAGAAGTAATGCACAGAGAGAAAAGATAAAACTTTAGGAGCAGGAGCAAAGAATATTGAAATATTGACGATTGAAAGAGTTTTCAGTTGGATACAGACAAGTACTTGTGGTTCTGTTTTTATGGCCAGGAAGACGAAGCATCCAAGCATGTCTTGAAGTGACTGTAAGATGTTAAACCGCTGGATTGTTTTAGTAAGCTCTCCTCGGCGCAGTGAAGTCTGCATCACAAAAATCGGTCTGGCCCTCAGACATTGTTGTAACGTACTTGTTTTTCCGATCAAAAAGCATGTCCGTGAACTTCATCGACGTATGAAGTGTATGAAGACGTTCCCGAGCATGCTTCACAGAGGACCTAAAATTCAGAATCGAGTGATAAAATTATTCTCAGCTCTCGGTTGAGTAAAGCTGAGTACATTGATTTGTTCATACATTATCATCAACTCAAGGAGGATTTTGAGCGAGAGGCTGCTTCGACCGCGAAGAAGTGGTGCCACAGTTTCGTTGGATGCATTCACCAATTCCTCAATCAATGCGGGTATTCGTTGAAATCCAATCAGATGGTCTGGAGGTGAATATCCCACTTGAATATGGCCAGCCATGTCAGGCCGCCAGGCATGCTTACAGATGTAGAATTCTGTTCGTTTGTCTTCCAGGGAGGCGAATGCAGCGGTTTGTAGGATGCTGAAGTAAATGGTCGACCCCAACTGAATAGAATAAAATAGTTTCATTAAAACAGTTCTTTGTCCTGGTAGCATACAACGAAAGCTTCTGTCAATTCCACTAAATTGACACACTTGAATTAAAGTATTCTTACCCGACTAATGAAAAACCTCTCGGGGATTTTCATGAGGAGAATGTCCACTTGGTTTGTTGAACAGGTTTTTATCATTTCCTCAACTTTCAAATAGAGCCGGTAGTCTTCGTTTCCATCTTTCAACTGAATCATTGTTGCAACAGGAATAGCGTTGAACAAGGATCCCAGGAGCTCAAATGCTTCAATCTGGTGCATTTCGTACACCCGGATGAATGCCACAAATTCGAACAGAAGTCCCTGCAAAATGAAGCAAAATAATGTTTGCCGGCAATGGAAGAGGAACTATTCTTGATTTCCATATGACTTAATCCTGACTTACCCTTCCCTTGGAAACAGTCACCCACTGTTTGAGTCGAGGACTGTTTACAATAAAGTTGAGCATCTTTGTATACAGTGCCTCAGCTTTCTGGCGTTCTGCGTAAAGCCCAATGGTTCCCGCTTTAATGCGAAAATATATCTCCTTAAGGTCCAGGAACATTGCATAGATCTGTATTCAGAAAGAGAGAAGATATGAAACTGTAGTGGAGTGATGATTTTAGTAAATTCATGAGATATAGAACGGTTCTAAGTTTAGTGAACGAGAGGCTTACCCTCTCGATTTCAAACAGCAGCTGGAGACGATGTGCTGAGACATTAGGTTTGTTCCCAATCTTGACACCAACATTGTTGGACGAGTCAATAATTCGTTTTGGTGCCAAGGCACTAACAGCCTAGGAATTAAACATGAGAGATTTATCGTAAAATACTGTATCGAAGATTCTACTTTCATTTTAGTCTAGAGTTTGAAGGAGTCCAACTGAAGATATATGTATTCGCAAGAAAGTACACTAAAATCGATAGCCCAAACGAAACTTTCTCGAGTAGGCTTACTGTTTGTCCCCCGACTTCTGTTTAAATGTGAAACGGCAACACCACTTTCGTAAAAGTTTAACTTCTTTTTCTTTCGAACTTATACTTCAAACTGATCAAAACTAGTAGAACTACCTGAAGCTTGCCCAACGCATTTTCAAATCGTGTGGGTTCATATGCGCTCCGAATATGTGTGTCATCTTTGCTGGGAAAGAGTCTCTTCATACATTCCATGTTCCCAGTCTTCTTGAAGAGTCTCATCTAATAGAACAATGGATGTATATAGAAACAAGTACAGCTCAATTCATATTCTTACTTAGGCGATTTCAAATAGTATTTTGATTTGCACCTGGTAGTAGTAGTCAGTTTTGTATGGATGGTCATTTTGTAGCTGAATAATTTGAATATTTCGAAGCCGCTGCTTATCCCGCTCACTCATTAAACCCGCAAATCGATCACGAGGTTCCTGGGCTGGTGGTGGACGGAAATTCCCATAGAAGTTGTTATTAATAATTTGGAATTGTTGTGGATCGAAGTACGAGTTTCTGGGTGATCTCTGATGATATTGATTCATATGGATCGGGCCACGCATTCTCATTAGATGCTGAGGATGCGGTGGGAGATGCATCGGTCGTGTGGGAGGAAAGCGTGGGTTGAACCCATGAGGCAGTGGATGAAAGTGATTCATCGGACGCTGCATCATGCCCGGGTGGTGCATCTGTACCAGGCCTGGAGGAGGTCTATTCTGCATATGTTGTCTAGACCCAGAACTGCCAATTTGAGGTGACAAGACTTGAGTCTGTCCTGATACGTTAGGAATCACAGCACCAGAGCTAAATCCCCCGACTTCACTCCTTGAGTGACGTCCTCCGTGAGTGATATCCATTTCTAGCTCTTGGACTGTCAACGCCCTCGAACCGGTGACTCCTGAAGTCCTTGCAGCTGCTGTAGGAGGAGTCATGGATGCCGTGTCGGAAGCAGAAAACAGTTCACTTTCTACTTCGTCAAGAGTTCGAGCACCCTGAAATAAGAATTGTTGCATACCGTGTTAGGATTTAGCGAGGATCTACGGAGCGCAGATTAAACATATATGTCTAAGTCAAGGCAGAGCATGCATGCAGACAGAATACTGTTTCGTATTACAAGCAAAACTTTTACCCCTGATCCTCGTTTGAGACCAGGCGGAGGTCTATTCACAGCAGGCGATGATGCGGGAACGTCGGAGGGTGGTCCTTCTGTCCAAAAAGGATCATCTTCTTCCCGGGCAGGCTGAACCGGAGGCGGCGGAGGAGCAGTTGCTGTTGGGTGCATAGACCAGACGGACGAACCCAGTAGAGAACTTTCTCCAGGAACATAGTTCTCCATGAACCAATTCAAATTTTTATTTACCACCTGCGTAATCACGTACATACAAAATATTAGTTAAACCAACCGATATCAGATATTAATATTCGGTGTAGTGTAGGTGGGCTAGATTATCCACAAACCTGTGGTGGCATAAAATAAGCGTGACTGCTTGCCAATCGTTTAGCCTTGATGTCATTGCCAGGGTCACTCTCATCGTCTAGAACAAGCCGAGAAATGCTCTCTTCCATTTCATTTTCTATCTCGTATTCCTCCTCAGTCTCATTCGGCGGCATTCCCTGCATTCATGTTAACTCGCATAATTTACTTTGATCATAACTCATATTTGTGGTTAAAAATTGGAAACTTAGCTCTAGTTCCTACTTCATATCCGTAACTCACCTCGGCTTTAACACTCCCATTTTTCTTCGACCCTCGACCGATGCGGTGAACGAATTCACCCGATTTAAGCAGTCTTACGGACTCGTTGAACTTCTCCTCTGGCATATCCAGGTCCGGCCATTCATACTCTGCAAGGATTTGAAGAAGAAAGTACAGTTCATACAATATTCATAAAGAATTGTAGTCTGTGCAAAGAAATGATGCTTCGCTTTCCCTGAGCACAGGTTAAATCCGCTATCACATATCAAGAATCCACTGCCTAGTGTATTGGTGTGAGTGGTGATAAGTATTTATTCTTCTTTCTTACCGTCTCCATCATCACCAAATGTCTCGTCATTGAATACGTCAAACTCGTCGTCGACGACAGGATCCGTTTGATCCATATCTGGAAACAATAAAGTTCAACGTCAGTGAAACTCTGTAACTTGACATGAACATGACTCGACAGAAAACTTGAAATGAAAAAGAGAGGACGAGATACTGACAGACACATTCATTCTATGCATTTCCTACTCGAGTTGATTTCTGATTCTACATTCTACATATCAAACTGGCCTAATATATTTGTAGGAACGAACAGCGAAATATCCCAGCTGAGTACAGCTGATTTTAAAGGGATAGATTAAATTCTACTTTTCGAAGTTCATGGACATAAGGGTCACTCACTCCTGTTGATGTTGACTGTGTACTGGTCAAATGGATTGGCAGGGCACTTGCAACTTGGACTTCACAAGTGAATTGCTGGCAATTTCAAGGCTTGTTTGTTTTTCTTTGTCTTTGGGTCCTATGGGGTATCCTGTGAAAGCGAAGTGTCACGAAACTGGTTTGTTGTTTGTTATTGAATATTACATATTATTAGAATCAACAACTCAAGTGTCGGACACAGCGAAGAACAACGATGGACCGGAACGGGACCTAAGTTCAAAGTTCTGATCAGAATTATTAAGTCTGTCAAAATGAACCAAGAGCAAGTCCACGGGGGTGGCGGTTGTGACTGTGACGTGACGAACGTCACATGCGAGCCTTCTTGTCCTTTGTCCGTCGTGGTTGACTTCCTTTCTTGTCTGTTCCTTTCTCGATCTCAGATCAGAAACACGATGTTCCGAATCGAAGTCGATTATTATTCTTTGATTACAAAGTTATGTTGAGTTTACGTATGGGATGGTTTAGTGCACACAGAAACACACGGCGAACTGGTTGGCTCGAGCTCGTACGCTGCCGTTAGGACTGTATTCAGGCTGTATGACCTGAATGTGTCAGCGATGCTTCACTCTTATAGTGGGTTTTTGCACGCCACAAGTAAAGACAACTTGGGTTTTAGCTCAAATTCAAATTTTCCTGGTGAACAACTTGACTCGAAATGCCCTCACTATGTGTCGCGTGAATAACTACTCCAGTTTTTGTTCAATTGTTAATCTGAAATTGATTTGATTTTGGTGTAAAAATTTTAATGAATCAATCAGATCAGAACACAGGAACATAAAGAGATGCATTTGCTTCGCATTTAGTATTTTACTTTTTTTGGAAATTTTAATAAAATATTCTTGTTATACTATTACTTACAAATCCTAGCTCTAAATGGCCAACTATTATACGTAAAGTTGGAACGTAAAATTTTTTGAGCCTCGGAGTCTCGGAATTCGAAAGGGGAATGAATAATTTCCAATTCCATCTTTTAATTTACACGAAACAGGGGAAAGAAGCAGTTGCATAATGTTGAATATTTGAAAATTTCTATCGACAAAACCAAAAGTCCTATCGTGTTGAGCTCCATAAGAACGTTGTTTAGAATGTTTTAATGATATGAAAAATCATGTAAATTTTCAGCCAAATCTGACCGGTCTCTACGGGATCTCCATGTTGATTGAAGATAACGGCTATGAAGAATATGTGTACCAATTTTCAGTAAAATCAGACTATTCTCCATCGACTGGAACATTTTTCCGGTTGGATGGTTCGATATCATTTGCTTAATTATTTATTATGTTTTCTATATATATTTTAGTTTGTGTCTCAAGGTTCTCAAAATTCGTGAAGATTTGATTAAAATTCAATCATTTTTTATGTTTGAAACAATATTCATTGAATTAAATTATAAGTTACGAGTTTTCACATAAAGTTTGCTGACCGAGACATTTACGGTATCTATGTATAACATCCGTAGAATCAAGTCCAATAGATTATATTAAATTTTTACCGCATTCGTAAAAATATGAAATTGATTTTGATCTACATTGTCTTTAAAATTCTACCTGACCATAGTATTAAAATATGTCTGCGACTTAAACTTACACACCCAATATTCGGAGTGATAAAATATACAGAATGTTGGACCTTGGTTGGGGTTACGTAATGGACGTATTCGAAAATTACAAGAATTTTCAGGAAATATACCTGTTATAAATAAATACATCTAATAATGCCTTGTTTTTGGTGAAAACTAAGCTCTTATGTTGTACTAATTGAATATTTTGAGCCTTATTTTACTTACAAAATGGTTATGGATCATGAATCATGAATCATGAATCATGATCATGCTTGTGATGTGAGAAATCTAATTTTAGCTCAATCTATGTATGCATATTTTCTATTCTCCTTCGAATAATAATAGAATAAATACTACAACATATGCAGCAGAATATAGAAACCTGCAATCAATAGTTTTTGCCAAAAACATAGCTGGCTTGCTATTGTACACAATATTGTTGTGTTGATATATTTGGCAATTGGGAACAGAAATAGAGAGGAGCAGCGCAGCGTCTGCACGCGGCGAATTTCAGATTTCAAGCTAGCAAGTCAAAGAAAACAAACTCAGTCTCAGTTTCATTCAGTGCAGAAGTGCCCAGTTCAGGATTAGCAGCAGCAGCAACCAGCCGAGCCGAGTCACCAGTCACCACCACCAACCACCCGAGCCGCATTCCATTGTCAATTTAACTTGACACCCGACACCCGACACCCGACACTGCCCTGACGAATTCCGTTCCGTATTCGTATTGCTGTAAACTTGTACTTCTCGGGTAAGTAATAAGTAGAACATACACATGCAAATATTTTAATGTAAGTACTATGTTGTATGTACTAGCAACAACTATAAACTAGACAAATACAGGCGTTGCATCTGGCTCCTGGCAAATATATTGTGCAGTGCACATTCAGTTGACAGTAAATACGGGGTGAATTGGACCGAAGGGCCCGCACGAAAAATTTCTAAGTCTTTTTCTGGTAGGCTGGTAGGGAACCTTGTGACCCTTGACCTTTACGAAGAAATGAACCTAACAAAAGTTGTTGTACTCATCTTGACAAGTAACTTTTGTTTAAAGAACTTTTCTGCAGAGTGCTTGGTTCAGGTGATAGGTCACGTTAAAGTTGGTCACCTTCGATCCGACCTATGGCCTGAACCAAGCACTCCGCAGAAAAGTTGTTTAAACAAAAATTGCTTATCTCGATGAGTACAACTTTTGTTAGGGTCATTTCTTCGTAAAGGTCACGGGTCATAAGGTTTCCTACCAGCCTACCTAAAAAACAGACATTTTTCGTGCGGGCCCTTCGGTCCAATCCACCCGTAAATACGGAATAGCGAACGAGTATATTTTGTTTTATACGATTCTTGTTTCCAGTGCTATCTGAAACATTTAATACTAGAGTAGAAATCTTTGATTGAGGACTAGCAAAAATTCCGGACATATGACTTTCAATTTACATTTGTTGTGGCAAGCGATTTAAAGTCGAAATGCGAAATGCGACTAATTTCGCATCTTGGCAGTCCGCGGGGAGTTAATCATTTCAACGTAGACCAAGACCAAGGTAGACCATGAGAGGGACGGGGAATTCGCTATGAACGTCAGCTGAGAGCTTCGCCTTATTACTTGACGTCGACTGAGAACTTCGTCCTGCTTGGCGTCGGCCGTCGGCTTACCATCAGAACATCATGCTAGTTCAACGGTATCACATTTTGGAAGTCACGATAATCAGTATTTGTGAAGGGGACTCAGATTTTACGCGAATAATGTCTTGTTCTTCTACGTATTTATGTATAAGTATAATGTGGGTATGTAAACTTAGCATCATAAAATATCTTCATATATTTTATGTATTATAGAGCCTTCCAAGACATCGTGGATCGTGGAATGACACTGCTGAGCTCCCGCCGTTCTACTTTAGCTCTCTAGTTAAAAGTGCACCTGATTTTGGATATGCCTCGATCTGGGCTAAATGGATATCACTACAATAAGCTTGATGGGAAGGATTTGGACAATAATGAAATCCTTACAAAAAGAAGGTGGATCATTGTACGGGTGCCGTTCCGACATGTAGCTCGTATTACTGTCTCTTTACCTCTCCTGGGATTCATTTTCTGCGTAATTTGGGCCTTGTACATTGACTCAAAAGCCGCAACTTCAACACACTGTAATGTAAGTTCTTCATAACAAGCATAAGTACGACTATGTGTTAGATTGAGCAATTTTTGGACCCCAAGACTTCCTTGAAAAGATTGAGATTTCTTCCTTCACAAACATTCCAGGTTACAAATTATCTTCCGTCAGTATCGGCTGCAACTGGAGAGTTTCCTCTGTCCAAGTTTATATGGAGAGCATGCATTGCAATTCATGCAGGTCCTAGATTCGTCGTAGCTTCAATGTACTATCGATACTTACGAGCAATTGTTTTCCAGAAGTACAGGAAACTCATTACTTCTCTATGCTTCCTCAACGTAACAGAGAATATTGCACTACTTGGCCTCACATTTGTTTCCTCGGATGACAACCATCGTAAGTTTACGGAAGAATACTGAATTCTGTGAAACCGACAAAGTACAAAATGTATTAAATTGACGGAACTACGAACCATTTGACTGAGAAGTCGAACGTGTGGTGCCTGAATACTTTTGTACATTAGAAAAGCGTGCGATTAGTACACTCAATTTCTCTGTTCTCAGGTCTTCATGAGCGGTGTTTTGTCATGTTTATGGTTTGCTCGACTCTATACATGCTCCTGTTGTGCTGCACACTGTTGTGCTTTCGAAATATTCCACCAACGGATTTGGAATCCAAAAGTTTGAGAATGAAAATTATTCTTGTCGTGATACACTTATGTTGCTTCTCCATAGCGTGCTACGCATTCGTTCGGCATAACACGTACTGTGAAAGTGGAGGTAAGTGTCTTTGCAGCGTACTACATAGTTTTTGTGAACTAAAACGTGTTGATTCAATATTTTAAAAAATATCGTTGTGATTTATATTTCTAGTTTATACGCTATTTGCCCTCATGGAGTACCTTGTTATTCTGACGAATATGGGCTACCACATGACCGCATACTGGGATTTCTACGATCGTGTTCTAAAAATAGGTTCGTTGTTTCTGATACCACTTCCACGTGCAGTGGTTTTCCCCGAGGGTATGCTATTTTGCACTTACAACAACCGCTTAACATGGAGGGTCAATTTGTTTAGTTCGCCCCCAACTGTCTGGGACGAGCTTTTTAAGCAAAAATCGAATCATTCATTTCACTTGTCAAATTTCTGTAAGAGCGGTAAATCCAGCAGATAGATAGCAGACGAATGACCATATTTGTAGTCGTGACTGGAATTCGTACTATAGACAAAGCTCAAAACTTTGATGGAAATGCGTATCCTATTAACCACATAGTTAGCTTAGCTTAGCTTAGCATAGCTTTGTTGACACCGAATCAACGAGCTGGTTTACCACGTACTTGTTCAGGGGTCAACAATCGGCTTGTCTCTCCTTTGCGTGTCAGTAATGCATAATGCAGTAATTACTGGAGTCAAAACGAGCTATCCCCTTAGCTAGCTGTTTGCCATCAATGGCAATTTATGCATCTGACACCGCTTAAAATGATTTACCCGATATGTGCGGCATTAATGCAGAATTTACATTATTTTCGATCCTAAATTCTCGCCGAGGTCAAATCTTCAGTACTTTCACCAGACCATTGTGTATAATTCGTCTTAACTGTGTATATTTCGTTCTAACAGATTTCCCTCGTCCTCTGTAACTCTATAAGCCTCTACTCATGATCTTCAGTTTGAAACTACGAGAATCAAGTCTGAAGAAATTTAATTTCATACACTTCCAGCAAAAATCCGTTCTCCATTCTGCATCATACAGTAACCAAAAATCAATAGCCTACCAAGCATATGGAATAGGAGGACACTTATGGCATCACTGAACCGAAAGGTACCAAACCAATATCGTCGGAACGCCTGCGTCTTGGAGTCTACTACACGTTTTAGCTTATTCAGCGTTAGGAAGTTTGTTACTAAAATGGCAACTTGATTCTTTAGGATAAAAACGCATGATTGACATCCCTGATTCGTAAATATATGTTTGTGATATATGTACTTAGCTAGCGGCTCTCTAGGTACACTAGTGACATTTCACTATTCCCAAATGCAACTGAATTCTCTCAAAAGCAATCATGTATTCAAAATGTATTACCTTACCTCTCTACGAATAGTCTGTATATTTAGACGAGCTTCTTGTCCAGCTTGAATGATTCCTGCTGGGCTCTGCTACTGAAACTGGCAGCTAAAGCTAAAGTATTTGTAGCTCTAGATTCTAGACATGGCCATGAAAAATGATTGCCAATTCTAAAGCTCCACTAGTCACCATTTACCAACTGTAATATGTATCGTAATTATTTGATTGGGATGCTAGTCACATCACAAATCCTGTTTTCATATTAAACAATAGTTAAGAAACTTACTACTTATTGTATCTGTAGCCAATTCATCTTCCTGAATACCATGTTGTACACCCATGAGAACATGGAAACAAACTAAAGGCTATCAAACTGAATGCAAGCAATCTTATAATTAGCACTGAGGGGCAATCTGTTCCAATAATTTGCCTCTCGGAATGAAATCTATTAAGTTTGGTGATAATATACGTAATGTTGTAGTAATATCGACTGATTTGACAATGTGACTTTAACCGTGGGAAGGTCAATACCGAAGAAACTAAAACTGAGAATCAGAAATCGGAATAGTCCTAGATTTCTTGCTACCAAGTAGCAACATTTAAAATTGATTTTAACCGGTTCGGGTCTACCAGAAACATTCCGGTTCTATTTTCTCAGTTATGGTTGAATTGGTATCGAAGCTGAACCGGAACCAATTGATGCGACGCAAATGTCGAACGGGTTCAAAAATTGCAAATAATTCCATTTTAGATAAACTAACTAGTTGTAGTTTTGTTAGCAATGTTTCACTGTTATACGTAATGCTGCGACTGTTAATTGAGCTTGCTCCATCGTTGCTGGTAGCTATTCCAATTCTAAGGAAGGACAAAATGAAGTACAAAATTGACATAATAAAAGAACCGTTAGTGGGTCAATTCAATCTAATGCGTAACTGCAAGTGTTAAATTACTGCATATAATATTATATTAAAAGTATAAATTCGTTTCATTTAATGAAACTTTTAAGGCTACAAATTAATTACAATCACGTGGAACAAGATCTTTTTCCACGAACTTATACAAATAAACATTTGCATAGAATGTACGAGTACGTAGAGCATAATCAGAGAAAAGTTGGAAAACCCACTACGTTCGTATATCCTACTTCTGTGTCGTCCTGAATTTTTGCCAGTCGATATGTAGTTTGGCTTGCATAAATTATGGCATTTTTAAAATGGAAAATACTTATTATAGTATCGAGTTGGAGTTGGCCCGCTCCAATTTCGAATTGCTAGTGACTTGGGTACTACAATTAAAATCATTCTCAATTAATTTTCTATATACAATGTTTTTCGGTTCCATTTCAGTACCTACCGTACCGAGTACCGGGTTCATGGTTCATGTGACATGGTAATTGAATCCCACATTAATAAACTAAAGTTGAAGCTTGTTGTTAGAGCTTCCATCTCATCAAAATTATTAAACAATAAACCAGAAATAAAATCACTACTACATAGTAGCAGCCGTGGACCGTGGACCGCATTATTTTATTATCCTCCATTTCGTGTCTTTCTACACGTAATCAAAAATATAAACTACATAATATTTATATGTAGGTATGGCCATAATTTGAGTGGGCTTTTAGTTCTCTACATTCTCCTATTATCGGGCTGCCTCAAAGGGACTCTTTTAAGGTTTAAGCGATGACGAGAAAAGAGTTGTAGCATGGTTTTAGGTGAGCAGTTCCAGTAAAGTAAAGGGAAAATCCCGAAAATCCTCATGTTATGTTATTGCAGATGTTACACGAGCTACATACATAATATTTAATATTTGCAATACAGTATTTATGGATAAAAACAGCAGCAGCGACGGATTGGAGATTGGAGCTGGAACTACTTTCTCTTGCTCAGAAATGTTCTGTGTTCTTAAAGTTGTTTCAAAAAGCAATAATGTTGCAAAAACCTTCTAAATATCATCAAATCTTAAAGCTCGACCAGATAACAATAGATCATAGATCCACACACATAAACCGGAAACAGGAAATTCCAACATTCTCATAAATGCATTATCTGAAATGGCAACAAGATTATGATTAGTATTATGATTATGATTAGTATTCAATTTTGAATTCATTCCGTCAATACAATGAAGAGGATCCAAATGCGAAGTGTTTCTGTTAAATAAAAGAAATATTTTTGTATTTGACTTTAAATCTCGTTAATACTTGGCGATAATAACGGTTTTGTTTGAATGAAGCATTCAATTTCACGAAGTAGCAACATTCTGCGCGAATGCGGTTTGCTCTGCCATGGCATAATGTTTTCCCTTCCTGACCGATCTTGGAATTATGTAACTTCGACTTAATATTAAGCCGGCTGACCAAACTATTTGACGACTGATGGGGAAATTAGCTTGGCCAGGTTCAGGCTAACCAATAATTTTAACGCTTGGCTATTTGGAGGAGTTAGGTTAGGTTAGGGTAGGTTCTGGCCAAACACTTGGACAAAGACACACTACTCAAAACTAAGATAGTTAAAGGTCTGACGATCCCATTTGATGAGAGAATATTAAATTGTTCGTTCAGTTGGTATATTTTTGGGTCAGCCTCCTCAACACCCTAAATTGGCGTCCAATCCCTCAAAAATACATATGTAGATTCCACTATTCTGCAAAAAAAAAATTACACTCAAAATCATATATTTAGAAGCAAACACATCACACCACGGTCACGATTTGAATTCTATCAGCATTTTCACCAAAGTTTTAATTTTGGTTTTAATCGAGAAATGAATTTTGCATTGGAAGTTGTAAGCCCATCATCGGAACGTTTAGATTTTTTTTGTTTGGAGTTTAGTGGCCAGCAGCTGAGTTCACAGATCTTCACGTAATGGCGTCTCACATTGGAGAACGGGAATTTGTAGAGCTAATGAAGGCTTCCCATGCTCAACCAGCCCGACCCGTCCGTCCGTGTTCTTTTTGTATGTGTCTGGGTGTGTGGTCTGTCTGGCGTCTGGCTTCCCAAAGGGATTTTACCATCTAAATATTGTTATCCCGACAGTAGGTATAGATATGATTCAAGAACCCAAGAAGCCTATCGAAATACACCTATTTCTCGCCTTGCCATGTGAATCTACAGCTTAGGGGCATATGGAGGGACGACTGTATTTCCGAAGTTTTTCGCCTCTTTCCTGTCTTTTGCCATGTTCACCATGCATTCAAAGGGAACAGAAGAAGTTCCCTCTGTTCCAAAATATACATACATAGTTTTCTAATTCTGGAAGGTTTTAGATTTTGACCAGAGACTTAATTTAACCAATTTTAGACACTTAACAATTTTAGAAGAACTGACGACCTGTGACCTGGCAGTTCGGGATAGGAACTTGCTCAACCATCAAAGTAACTTAACCTTGTTTGATTCGATTCGTCTATCTCGTAAATTAGCTGGGATATCCACATTAGTTTAGTCGAACATCGAAGCGGGAAGCTACTTAGTGCATCAAAGCAGAGGTCTATTTAGCACGTGAATTAAGTTTTTAAAAAGAGAAGATTTACGTAGTCGTTATGGCGATAAATGGGAAATACAGAATGAGGAGTGGGCATGTGGGCAGTAGCCATGTCGATCCCGTTTCCATGGCACCAGGAATTCAGAATTAAGCGGTCACATATCGTAAATAAATGAGAAACGGAATCAGTTCAGTTACAGACAACAGACAAATAAAAGTGAAAGCTGGAATTTACCTAAACCTGGTTCAAAATGAGTGAAGGAGCCGAGACCTCGTCCAAATCCAATGCAGTGAAAGGAAGCAGGAGCCAGAGCAACAGTAAAAAGAGAAAGGAACCGAATGGGACTAAATCTAAGGGACGACTAGAACGAGCGGATTCCAATGAATCTCTCTTCGATGACCCGTCATCCCTCAGCTGCCTACTTTCTCCAGAAGTGAAGGCTCTGCTGGCCAAATTTAAGAAATGTCATGCAAGGAAGGATCCATTCTGTAAAGAAAATCAGGGCGTAAGTGAAACACCTTTGGTTGGATTGACCCAGAAGGGATGTTGTTGCCTTCTGTGGTCGCCACTCGCGCTATAGCCGCTTTGCGATTTTATTTGTTGCTACCTCTGACCTGATATGGTCCTAGGCAAGCGACCAAATGAAGTTACTTACAATGAGTCCAAATTTGGTCGCAAAACATGTGGCCTAATTTAAGTCACAATGTACCCTACTTCACTCGGTCACAATGTAACCTAATTTGGATACGAAGTCACGTTAGATACTCAAATTCGGCTACATTGTGATCAATTTAGGTTACCTTGTGACTTAATCTGGTGGGTCCGCTAGTTTGAGTGGCGTTTTACGCCCGGAACAGCCTATGTTGAACCGAATCAGTCCGATCTTTATTTCATTGAATTTGGAACAATAAAGCGCAACTTTTCACGCGGCTTTTTTTCTGTAAGTGATTCGGGAGTCGAGTTTTGACATTTCTTGTCATATTTCAGGAGTAACAAAACGAAACGCTTAAAAATTAGTAAAAAATGATAGAAAATAGTCAAGTACATATTTTACAATGAAAATTATTACTTAATTAAAAGTCAAATCAGAAACTATCTTCTTCAATTTACACCGATTATGCCTTTGCCTACAAATTGTAACGTAATTAAGCCGCATTATGTAACAAAATTAGGTCTCTTGTAGCCAGATTTAGTTACTGTGGTGTAGTTGAGCAACCAAACATGGTTACAATTTGAGCTGAACTGCTACGTCACAGTAGCCGGATATTGGTAATTTGAGCCCCCTGAGCCCCCTCTGAGCCCCCAGCAGTGTTGCCAAACCTAGGGGCTCAATGTATTTGAACAGTAGGGGCTCAAACGTCAGGGGGCTCAAACGTCAGGGGGCTCGAACGTCATGGGGCTCAAACGTCATGGGGCTCAAACGTCTTGCGGCTCAATGGTAAGTGCATGGTTGGGGGCTCAAACGTCAGGGGGCTCAAACGTCATGGGGCTCAAACGTCATGGGGCTCAATGGTAAGTGCATGGTTGGGGGCTCAAACGTCATGGGGCTCAAACGTCA
>JAQFYU010001312.1:0-15411 GCA_034694905.1 Ceratophysella granulata | reverse complement strand
GTGTCGTTCTAATATATGATAAGATAGCGAAAATCTGCTTTTCTTAAACTGTGTTCTTAAGTAGGCAAGATTAGGTCCTTATTTTTTAAATAAGTACCGAAATGTGCTGAACTGAAGTACTGAAATGGTCAATCTGCGTCGTGGAATTGAGAAATTCCAGAGAAGGGGTACAGAAAGTAGATCAAAGTACAACAATGTAGCTTCATAGCTGCTGGTGATGTCATACTGAAACAAATTCAGTTGTCCGGCCGGTGGTAGCTCAAAGTATTGGTAACTGGTCAAGTACGCCGTGATTAATGTCAATGAAGTAAACATTATGTCAATACAATAGAACACTCACTTGGCTTCTTTTAACATCTCTAGTCTCGTCTCGATGTATCAGAAGAACATATTTGGAATGTATTTGAAATTAAGTAATAATTGAATTAACTCACGGGCACATCGATGTCAAAAATCTCGGTTTGGATAAAAGCATCTTCAGGAAGGTGACCCCGCTCATATAGGATTGTGTGGAAGATTCCAATGAAGAACTTGAATCGGAAGTCCATACGTGAAATAGTCACGTCGTCCCTCTCCTTGTCCTCGATCTCAGGTTCCATTTCCCTCTGCATCTTCCACTTCTGACTTCCGGAACAAGAGTGGCTATCGAACTCCGAATCCGTTTTCTGCGGATTATGTCAACAAAAACCATTTTAGACAAAACATAAAATACGGAAATACATAGATCTACATATGTATGACACAAGGCTCAGGTCAGGGTCAGGACACAGGAACTACACTTAATGTCATTGTTACATACTAGGGGATATTGATGAGTAAGAATTAAAGCGTGAGTTCTGCGAACTGGACTTCAAAATTCCGACTTTCCTGCTTTCTACATATATGTCAGGCACCAGGCACATTAGATAGTCATCAGTTCAATGTTCTGCTGTCCCAATCTCTTAATATTTGAGTTGTGCCGAATGCCAATTCCAAGTTAATATGCAATGTTAATTGAATTTGAATTGACAATTTCCTCTTAAGGTTCGTTAGGTACATTTAGTTTGAATTTGAAATACAGGGTGATAGGATAACTTTGCGCTATTACATTAATGTACAGAAAGCATTCAGCCGTTCGCTGTTCGTGCTAACTAAATCGATTGGATTGATTTAGGAGCTATGCTGTCGTCAACTATTATATGGAGGGTGACATTCGGTTGTTGGTTCGACTATAGGGTAGTGGTAGTGATTTAGCAACATCAAATACAGCAAGACTTCAAAAGACTTGAAAATTAGAAAAAGTATAATTAAATATTGGACTCAGTAGATTCCAGGAGTGGATTGGCTGGAAGGGCACGAAAAATTATTGCTCTTTTTCGGGTCAGGCTGTTGTCGAGGCTTGCATTTCAAGCTGTCAACAATTGGTACTTAATCACGTACAACGAACAACCGAGGAAATACAAACTAGCTTTACTTATTATGTTGTATATGTAATGTGTGTAGCGATAAGGAAATTGAATGAAATGAATGTACTTACCTAAGATTAGTTGACACTTGCGACTTGATATTACACGCTAAAGCGAAGGAGTCGAATTTTGGTTCTGGTTTAATTCCGTCCGAGCTGAGCTGGTCTTGTAAATCAATAGTGTTAATTGGCGGAAGGTGAGCTGGGAAGATGTGAGAAAGTTCCTGGACTCCAGGAGTAAGAAGGCCGCTGCTTGCTACTGTTATGTTGGGCGAGGAGCGAGCGGAAGGAAGTGAGATTAGATTGATTGGTACGAAGAGATAGGTGATGTCAAGTGAGATGGTGAGATTGGGGAACGGAATGTATGGATTCTGGATTCTTGGCTTTGGAGAAATCATTTTATTTGCTGCGACGCGATGAGCGTCATCTCCCTACCTTTAGCTCAACCCAATCGCAATTTCACTTTCTCCCTTCTTTGAGGAAGATGAATGAGCCACCTAACAACCTGACAAGAAAGTGCTATGCTGATGCTGGGTTGCTCATCTCGAATCCCGATTAATTGATTTAGATTTGGGAATTGGGGACGAGATGCTCTTCATTCATCGTATGGTTATGGTAGTTTATAAGGTTTAAAAAACGACTCAGACACATGTTTTACAATTCAAAACGAAATTATGAGATTACAAAATTTCTTCTTCGTCTACATATGTATTAATATGCCGACGGGGACGCGACAGGTGACAGGTGCAGAACATTGCGTCGTACACCGTCACGTCAACGATCGCTAACGGTTAACTCACGCTCATGCAATGTGGAGAGCTCTCGTAAAAATTTTATTTATAATTATGTTCTCAAAACTTCAAAAACTGTGAAGGCGCCTACATAATTTAAGCACCTACACTACACGCATTATGCGGGAAATCTGATATGTATTTAGGTATAGTATGATAAGCTCAACATAGCTTGCATCGTTTTAAGCATATTATATAGAAATGATCCGGAAACGCGTTAAAAGGATTTTAATTGATAACCGTTATGACTTACACCTTAAAGTCTTTTCGATCTTTCGGTTTGCATCTTCCCCAATGCTGGAGTTGCTGTCTAAGCCTGGGGTACGCGGTACCGGATATGAATTACAAATTGAATTGTAAATTGTAGCAACTTGAAGAAATGAAGACTGTTTGAGACTGGATTCAGTATTTGTCAAGTAAATTTATTTGTATTCACCTTTGAATAGTTTTTCAACAAGTCCCTTAATTAAATTATTTACGTCTATCCTTGTAGACGCAGCACTCGTCAAAAACAATAGGCTTGACATAAAAAATATAATTGATGAATATTAGAAAAAAAGCAACCTCAACACTCTTCTGACATGTGTAGGACTATGAGTGACATTCAATCTCTCATTCATTGATCATTCTCAACAAACTAAGAGTCAACAGACCGACGTTGCACAATTACACGTACACACAACTTTCAAACTCAGGTAAATTCAATGATAGCTCGACATTACAGTACTCGTGATGTAAACTTACAAGTAGCTCAAAATTAAGAATCCATTACCTCAAATCTATTTTTATATAAGATTATCACAACAGAGGATAGGAAACTCAAAGAAGCGTTTCCAAAAAAGTATAGTCGGTCTTAGACGGACAATTTGTCACTCCGTATAATTAATTATGATTCAACTTGACACAGAAGGGAGCAATTAGATAGTAGCTAGTCGTAGTGAGTACTACGCGGTACTTCTAGAGCTACAAATCAAAAATAGTATATTGTATTTCAACGTCTTAGCACACCAATAACATCTACTCAAGCAATCTAACATTTGTACAAGACTTTTTTACTGGACGAACAAGTATTTAGGCAATACGAGGAATAGCAACGAAAAATAGTAGAAATAGTAGAAAATAAAATGAAGCCAAAAAATGGAAACTAGTAATTACTAATTATAAAGTAGAAGTATTATTTTAGAATGCAAAGCACATTTGCTCGTTTGTTTTTCTTTTGTTTTCTGGTAATCTTACTTGGTTCTTTTGTAACAAGTAGTTGACTTTATTATTTTGGCGCACTGGAAAATAGCAAAGGCTCTTCGTGCGGTTTGAATCGATATGAAGGAATTAAATACATTTTACGTCGTATCTCCGAAGAACCAACCGGACTGAACAGAAAACAACAAGACGGTAGCACAAATATTATTCTCATTAACCTACAAATTCTTAGAATAATTATTATCAATCAACATCGTCTGAAGACTAGAATTCTCTCAGAATTGACAAAAGCAAATCCACTGCAGTTCGTTTGAGAGTTTCCAGTATTAGTCAACTACTGTACTTTGTAGGACGATAAAAAAGTCGTTCAATTTCGATTTGAATTTCGTTATTTGTTGACTGAATTGCATGATTGCATACTTACTCGAAGAGTTCATTTTGAGAATGAAATTCGACATTAGTCAACAACATTGAGATGCTCCATTTCTATTTTCTTCTAAGTATTGTGTATCAATTCGCCCTATTATTTCCGCGTAGTTAGAATATAATGAAGCATTTCAAGCCCTAATTGTTAGTGTTTAAGAGTAAATCACAGTTTGAATGGATGCTCAGCCCATCTGGATTTCTGTTTTTCCATACACTTCCATATGTTCCCAGTTCTCTGAAAATTCGCTTCCGGCTAAGATTCATTACATCACAAGTACATGTTTGCATAGAAAGCATACCCTTGTACTAAAAGTCCGATTGTTTACTTCTCCACGAGTGTTGAAGTCCAAGTACAAGAACTAATATCAATTACATTACAATGTGACTATCTTACGTAATGTAGGGATGTTTAAGTAATTATTATCAGAACTAGAACTAGAGAGATATTTTAGAGCAAAACGATGAACCATTTTATACGTTGTAAGCAAATCAACTGCCAACACTGAATGATTTAAATAGTAGACTATTCCTGAATTCAAGCATCGAGTACAGACTCCAGAAGTACACCTTCGTTTCACTCAGTCAAATCGGTTAAACTCAGACAAAACATTTTCGGGTTGTTGACTTTCTTGTTTTCTAGGATCCGGCGTTGGTTGGAAGAGTAAATGGAGTGACGGAGTACATGAAGCATCGATTGCAGACTCGAACTGGCTTCAATTGACCATAGCGTGGAAGCGGAACTGAGTTTCCGCTACATTTTCCGCAAAATACTTTCCCACACCTACAATCCAGAACCAATATAAGCTTTGGGTTTCCTCATTCGGAATTTTAGTATATTCTGAGTATAGGATGCTTACGCTCTACAGTGATGACGTCTGCGGACGACCGTGAAGGTGGCCAGACAGGCCATGCACTGAGGTGCAAGCTCATCCGGTACCCACGTGGGTGGTGAAATCACTTCTGTTGATTCCTGATGACTCGAGTCCACGTTGTAGATTCCACGATCGTCTCGATCATCGTGGTCCTCGTCGAGTGAGGGTTCGGGGGACACGTCCTGGTCCGGTGTGGACATTGATCCGGACTCATGAATACTCTCCGTTTCCTCACAAGGCGTTGCATTTATTGCAAAGACACACTTGAGAGTGGAACGAAGATCTGCAGCATAATTCGTTTGGAGTTGGTCCGCAACTCCGGAGATACAAATGAAAAGCCGATGAATCAAATCAGCACTGCTCCTGTAGAAGAAAACGACAGATTGATTTAATATTCTTGTCTTCACCAATTTTTATTTCTTTTTGACTTCGCAAAGTTAGACTTACTTGAATCGAGCTCGGGCTTCACTCCGAGTAGCAATTTCTGCAGCTTGCATTGCCAATGCAATCTCAATGTCATCTTGACACTCTGAGTCAAAAAACGACGTTTCACAAGTACTTTCTCCACTGAAATCAAAAATGGATCGAATTATTGACTTGGTTCACGCATTTGAGTAACTTTTCATTCTTAAGTGTGATAACATGTTCCTTTGAACTGGGAGGATTAGTCAATCTAAATTCATGGATTTGAGCGAGAATTCAGTACCCTTGAATATTTTAAAATGGACTTTAGTGGAAGGTGAATGTTCTCAAAAAATATTTGAATGTGCAGAAGGTCGACTATTACATTTTTCATTTAAGTATTCGAGTAACTTACCCAATGGAAGCACTACATTCGCTGGTACAGCAGCTTCCAGTACACGACGACATTTCATGTGACGTTTGTGGAAGCCGCAGATGATAGCGATGATGACCGTCGGCGTGCGTATGACCGCTACACGTTGAGTGTTCGGGAACTTGAAGCAAGTGCTTCTCGGGATGTGGGCATGAACCAACGACGTGGCAAACGGTCGTCGTTCCACGTCTCTGGTTGGGAACTTCCTCCATCCGCTTCAATACCAACTTCTTCTCTCCATTGGAGTCGGTTGTTGAGCATGAAAATACGAAGCAGGCTTGCCTGTTCACGTGTTCACTGGGAGTATTGGCTGGCGACAAAGTTTTCTCTGACTCGGCCATGCTGCTGAGTCCAGAGTCGTGCGAGGAGCTGGAACTCGTTTGGGACATTACAGGTGTCCCATCGTCGTCCTGTGTCTCAATCAGAACAGTACACTCAGCCACGACCAAAGGAATGGGCCTTGCCGGCTCATTAAATGTTTCTTGGAACTGATTCCATGACTCGAACCCGTTGGGCACATTCTGAGTATCCACGGCGGGCATGTCTTGATACTCGGACAAACTCTCGATATCATTCCCACTTGGAGTTCCAGCCATGTCCTTGACCTCGTTCTCCGAAGTATGAGTTTCTGAATTTAAACAGGAACTGATCGTCTCATCGTCAGCTGCACAAATGCTCGTTTTGTCAGTCTCTGGATTCTCAGGCTCGTCAGTGTCACCTCGCAGCGTATCGTTCTCGTGTCCCGTGCAGAAACTGCTCATACTTGGACTCTGACTCTGACTGCCCAAAGAACTCGTTGTGCTTCCACCGTCGTCTGCCGCACAGCATCCAGAATTCATACTGGCCTGATGGGCAACGGCCATGGCATTGGCCAATAACTGAAAGTCGAGTTGGTGGCGTGTGGCCGTGACGACTTCGCTGACTCCGCCGGACTGACTCAGGTTAATGGAATACTGGGAAATGGTCATCTCATTATTTGGCTCGTGGTTCGAGGTCTGGCCCGTTCGATCGTTTCGAATGTCGGAAATAAACTCTTTACACTGTGGGAAGTCTTTGCAGAATTGGTCCAAGTAGTCTTGTATTGAATGTTGACCTGATACTGTGACTGTAGGACGAGGTTCATGTCTTTGTGCGGACTCGTCCTGACGCAGAGGATGATGATGGGAGCTGGGAGCGTGATGACGATGATGGTGGTAATGCTGAGTTATCTGCTGGTTCTGTTGTTTCAACTGCTCGTCCAGTTGGGCTGGTTCCATCGGGGGCTCATCCACGGAACATAGAGCTCTTTCCAGAGCGGACAATTCCGGTCGACTCAGAGTCCAGAGTAACTCGCGGATTTTGAGCAGAAGGGAGCGAAATGGACGGAACATATCGGAAAGCTCTCCGTGGTCCAAACAGAGCGGACCATCCGGGAAGATCAGCAAACCCGCCACAATTGCCAACCGTGGAATTGTAAACATGAGGCCTGGGTCACAGCTGTCCACTTGGTCTTGACATAGAAGGCCTAAACTCAGAGCCCTGGAAACCAGAATGAAATCTTTATTTAATATTCCCTCACATTTCCTTTTCATTAGACGGAGGAACGTGGCAAAATGAGGAAGTCTAAATATTAAATGAGCGTTCTTTACGTTACGCAAATAGTCAGTCTTCGGTCTCCTGAACATAGAGAATCGATTCCGCCGCATCAAAAGCACTCAATTCATCATTTCCCTACTACCAAGTGCCAAAAGAATTTACAACAGTGCAAGTATCTTGTCCCGTTGTCCTTCTCCTTCTTGGACACACACACTAAAGAGCCAAATCAACTCGATTTTGAATGACTTTCAGGTCAGTAGTATTGTAGTCGTTCGTTAGTCATACAAATGTCTCTATCTGTGTAATATGGTACTTTCCGATGGCAGACTTCTAACAGAAACAGATGTAAATTCCCAAGAGTGGGCAATAACATGAGAAGCTTACAAAGTACAACATCGCATCGGCATGAAACACGACAAGGTTTCCACCATGAACAATACTTCTCACGAAATGAACTGAATAATCAATAGACATAAAGTTGGCGACATGAAGGACTCATTCCAAACGACACCTCAGCAGAAGGTGATTTTACTCTTCACTAGAAAATGCATATGGAGCGATGCGGGCTCGTGAAACCGTAGAAACTAGCTCCATGTCACTTGAACTGCTTTCCAGGAAATTCTCAACTCTATTCTTCTCCAATTCTGACGTGAAAGTCGGTCTTACATTACTTGACACCGACTCAGAACATGCATCATCAGCATAACAAGAAGGGAATTATCTCTCCTCCGAGTGCGGATTGCCATTTGCTAAAACCCTTGTCGCCCAGCATATGCACTAATGTGGAATCTCGACTCTAACACTGAATAATACCTTCAGTACTGCAAGAAGCCAAAACATGCAAGAAATTAGGAACAGAAGGAAAGCTCATTGCTCCCTTCAACTCAATCACACCGCTGCGCTGCTTCTGCTGCTGTTACGAGTTACGAAACCAAGTGAAATGTGTGAATTACGGTAGTAAACAATAATTCAAAGAACAGGGTCGAGTCGAGATCGAGACTCAAGTGTTGATTCTCTGCACTGCCGCGTATTGTGGTTGACGAGTCTCACATTAGGCAGACCTGAATAAATAAATAATGAAGATGGAAGGATGGAAGACGACAAAGGGCTACGTGCAACAAAGACGCTTCCTTCTCGATTCAAATGCTTCATTATGGTTCAGGCACGAATGAACTAATTTCCTGTATCAACTATCTGCTCTTCGACATGGGCTAAATATTACTTTTTACAAATACTCACTCGAGCCCGGAAACGAACGTCAAACCAAAATTGCACTCCCAATTCCTATGACCTATTCCATGTGCACTTCAGTTGTGCTAACAAACTGGGTAATCTCTCGTAGTTACGAGCTACGACTCATCGCCTTCATTATCTTTAGCATATTTCAAATACGTTATTCCAGTGACGGAAATAGAATAACCCCAAACCCCAAGCGAATATGGGATGCGCATAATGGTTCAATAGTCCCTGACAAGCTTCATACATAGCAATTTTTTCGAAAAACAAAAAGACGGAGAATACATCCACATGTTTCTCTTCATACGTTTTCGAATTTACATATGTAGTAACTAAGTCCAGTGTAAATCGACTCGTATGCCTATTTAACACTGCTTGGGACAGTCTAGACCACCGTAAAGCCACAATCCAATTCCATTTGCAGTCGCAATGGAAAAAACCGCACGTCATGACTCATCATCATCCGGAAATCGCAATATTACTCAAAACTAGTAAATATGTCACGCTCAAGTCATGTGCAAACATTGGTTTTTTGATTGATTCCACTCACTTTAATAAAAATAGCACATGTTGGACAACGGACAACTACGCAAAACACGGCCGTCTGCTTAGTACATAACATTCCGCTCAAACAACGTCCTGCTACCCAGCTCGTGTTCCACATTTATTGGACACGGAGAAACGTGGAAAGCGTGTTCGTATGAAGTTATTCAATTATCGATTGTCTTAATTTCTCTTGCGCATTAGGTCACGAGCGATGAAGGTACTATGTATTTGATTTAATTCGAACAAATTAAGACTCAACAAAACAATAATATTTTGTGTTGTATCTTTTAATTATTCCACTCAAAATCAAAAGAAGCATAGGCAAAACGTCGACAATTAATTTAATTCATCCTTCCATACAACGAGAAACAGCCACTTTAATGAAGACCTTTGAACCAATATTTATTGTGGACAATCTAAATACAGAAATAATCGTGAAGCGTCGCCTAACGTAGACTTATTGAATACTGAATGTAAATACGTTGTATTTCCTAGAATTGTGCACCACATCTGTGAATATGTGCTTTATCCATTGTAAACTCAAATCTTGCCATTCTTCCTGTCACTGTCATTCTATCTAACACAAGAAGGGGATCAAATGCAGGGTTTTGTACCAGGTAGAAATGACCGATCTAACCAGATGTCATATTCAAAGAGTACAAAGGGAGAAAATTGTAGCAGAATCTCCTAAACTCTAGCTTTTATAATTTCAATAACATTTTCCAATGTGCCTGTTCAACTTCAATACGTATTGAATCACAAAGCATAGGCTTAACTCATATATCAATATCCACCTGCCTGTCGGAAATTGTCAACGCAGCACCTTGGCTTTCATACGAGATATCAAGAAAAGTATACCGTTGCACCATGTCAGGTAGGATGAAAAATAACAACAGCACGGAAGATAAACCCTTCGGTAGGACAAGGCCTACAGGGGAGAGTACACCCACACAAGTTTCGGGAGCGTGTAACAAACATTAGAAGCTTATAATTAAGAAGCGATATGTAGAATACGGTCAGGGACGCGGGTATCTCTTCCTCTTTTAATTTATAGTACTTAGAGCAAATTATGCTCTACCGTATGTCAATGTCAAACCCTGGCCTGGTTTTATCAGTATTTCGGATTCAAGATGCAAGATTCAAGGGAAGTGAAACCACTCCGAAATTGGAAACTCTCAAATCAAGCCTTGCCCTCGACTCAGAAAAGCAGAAGTGAAGAAACTTTAATTGACGCACACGTGCTAGAATGTCACAAGAGAAGAACGTGCAAGTTGCCAAGATATCGAGTTCTGATTAAGAATAATTTAAAATTTAAATGATAATACAAAAGACAAAGTAGATTGAGCCGTAAGATACTGTATATTTGGCATGTGGCATGCCCTATGTCAATGGGTTTAATTTTGAGGACATGTTCGTCACGATGGTACAAATGAGAAAACAATTTCATTCCCTTTGATTTCTCAAGACAAGACCGAACGCCAAAGAATGAATTAAATATTCATGATCCTTTGTTTTCGAAGAATAGTGCTCGCACGCGTCTATCTGCCGACATCCATCCGGTTTAAAATCAGGGTAGCATGTATTCAGAATGTACCCTAAACAGGCAACAACTTATGTGAGACTTAAAAATCAGCAAGCTGGTCTCAATCCTGAATATTAATGTGACATCAATCTCGCATCTATTTGCACCCACCCACGTCACCGAGAAGAAATCTCCAGATCAATCAGTAGGCACGTGGAGCGAAAAATTACGGAAATTGCATTTATTTTGAATTTTGAGCAGCTTCAGTTCAGTTAATCGATTTAAAATCTGAGCCCCGTGCATGCTGATTTTCCATGAAGCTTACTTATATTGTTTTGAATCAGGAGAATGTTGTAAATTCGAAGAACACTCTAATCAAATCAAATCTAAATTGTTCGTTCGTTTTCAGACATCGCATGTCACTGTCAGATTCGAATTGAATGGAGTATTTCTGGAGTGTACGATTCACTTATTTATAAACACGAGGCGTGTCATGCAGTGAAGAAAACAGGATAATAGTAGGTTGAGCTTTGAGCTTTGCCAATTCTCATTCTCTTCCTCATTTCCACTTGGAAGCGAAAAGAAAAGTTGGAGTTTAAGAAGGAGAAGGGTTAGTTACCTTTGTACAGTTTCCGAAAAGAGGACAGTAATAGCCTGCTGGGCCTCATACTCATGAACTGTTTTGACAGGAACCATGGCTGAGACGTAGGACAGTTCAAACTCCGCAAAGAGTCGATCCAGGATTTTCAAGGACTCGCAAATCTTCTCAGTAAATTCCGGAGGATTTCGGAAACATTGTTCACGGAGGAGATTTCGTACATTTTCTAAACTTTTCGTAAGGGCTTTGGCTAAGGGTCGCATGGCTGTTGACTCCAATTCTCGATTTAAAATACTCGAACCGGCCGCCAAGCACTAGAGTGACAAAGTAGAGAATTGGCATGGGTATTTTGATAAAGACGAGAAAGTAAATATAGGTTCGACGAACTTCATGGAGAAGGTAAAATTAGCATGACATTTATTTACTGTTAACTGAGTTAGACCAAAAGGTTATACCTCTGCTCCAAACCACAGCTGGCCGGCTAGATTTTCTTGCAAAACATCATCTGGGAACTTTGCCCGGAAATCTCTGGGTGCTCTGTCTTCGGGTATCACTTCGTCCATTAACATCTGGCATATGTTCAACACCTTTACAGAATAAAAAGGATAGACATGTAGACAAAGAAGTTGGCGGGTGGACGGTTTTGCAGATCATAGTTCAGTAACACCGTCAAAGTACGGAATAATCCCAACCTAACCCGAGTCAGGCCAAACAGCTGACTGCTCAATGAACAGACGGAATTCAGAATTGTAGACATGAGCCAAAAACAAACCGAGTTCATTATAGTCTGGCGTCTGGCTTAAGAAACCCCTTCCCATTTCCCATCCACTTACTTTGTCCTGACATTGTCTCAAGTGGTTCACGAGCGCAGTGCAACGCTCTTGGTCCTTCCGTCCATCGAAGGAGTCCAATTCGGATGCCACCGTGTTCAAGTCCTCATCTGCATAAAAGAACTGCGCCAATAGACTTTGGTCCGTTTTCTGTAAAAAAAAATCAGAAGGAAAAATAGAGTTAAAAATTGTTGGTAAACATTTAACATACGAGAATCACATATTTCCCTGGACACTGGAAAGTTTCAGGTTTTAAACCCATCCACACTCATTCCATGACATCATCTACAGCAAGGCAATTCAAATTCCCAAACTGTTTAAGCCATTAATTCTAATTGCAACAGTTGGAGCTAATCTCTCTCCAGTTGTCCCTTCACTCTCCAGCAACACTTGTTCCAAAATATGAGTTCGTATAGGGAAACAGACAATGGAATCGCAACAAAAAAAAAACTAGTTTGATGACAGACGTCGTATGTTTGATTTCATGCAATTTTAGGCCGACCTCGTTTCAGACATAATCGGTGATACCAGAAATAGCTTCTCATGTAACAGAGCTCAGCCAGGAGAGAGCTTAAACACTCAAGGAGCGCAGCGGAAAAGGATTTTGGAACTCGAACTGGAATATACCAGTTTAGTAGGTTTTGACGAAGGTATTATGTATTAAGAACAGAGACAAGAGTCCAGGTTCCATGTGTACATCCCATTATTTTGATTCAAATTAGTTCATACGGTGAGGAACTATTAGGACAATCTTTCTCACTCGCCTGCCTCCCATTCGGGATTATAATCCTATTAAGGCCATCAAATTGAAAATAAAATGTTCAGACGTTCAGACCAGCATTGCGTTCCTTATTAACATCAGATCCAAACTAATTCCTCCAAATCCTAAAACTCGTGTGCTTCTTATTGGCATATGCCGCTCATAATCCAGTCAATTTTCTACTCCCACTTCCCACATCAAAGAGTCAATGTCGCTTCGTTCTTCGTTGTAATTAATTAACTTGGCTATCACTTGGATGGGCCAAAAATTCTAAGCATTCTTAACTTAAAACAATCTGCAAATCTCAACTTCTTCAGAAGTCGAGTCGAGCGAGTTCAACGGAATTATGCTACTTGCCACTTGTAGACTCATCAAATCATCCGGCCTATTCAACAGCTGCTTCATTCCATCAGCTCATCACAAACTTTGCTTCAGCATCCAATCCAGCGTGCAGCACAATTATTAGGAAATAATTGTGACTCATCCTTAATAATATTTTCCTTGGCTATGCGCTCCATTACAGAACTGTCCTAACCAACAAGTGTACGAATTGCTCAATACCGCAAAATCCGGTCACACTTCAATTCGAGTATTGCAGCAATAGGAGCACATGAGGGAACATGCTACATGTCCAGCAGGAGTGTACATTACAATTAATCCTGCATAAATTACTGGCTGGCAGTGCGACACTTGATACTTGACCTTAAATATTTGACTTCACATCAGCAAATATGCCCTGTTTGCTGAAAGTATTTAGCACTAACCTTTCCAGGGTAAGTAGTACTATCGACGTTGAGAGCTCGTCTGTAAAATTAAGGCATTTCAATATTTGGAAGTTGAAGAAACAACTGAAATAGGTTTTCGATATTACCCACAGATTCTGTTTTTTACTCGGAAAAGGTTTAGAGTGGGTTTGACGTCATTCTCCATCTAGAATTCCTCCAGCCATTAAATTACATGCCAGGCAGATATCCCGCTAAATTGCTCTTGATCAGGGAAGCGGAAGACTCAAGTTGGTTCGAACTATTTGCTTCTCTGATGAGATTCAATCACTCATCACTTTGGCTACATACTCTGCTGAGCTAGCGAGGCGGAACAAAAGCCCAATTACACACCCAAAAGCTCAAGACGACGATGAAACTGAATTTGGGCCAAATAGAGGAGAAACTGGTGCTTGACATGTCATCTCGTCTAACATGCACAGCAATGAGGCGGAAGGCTGTGGCATTTAAGCCTGATTGCTTCCACGCCATTCTAGTCTGTTCGGGTGTGAGTAAATACGTTAAACAGTCCCTTCTCTCGTCATGGTTCAAAATTTAATCACGTGAGTCGGGAAAGGTGACAACCGACTGGGACATCCCGTCACCTAATCCCTGTCCTCAGATCCAGCCGCATTATAAAGTTACACATTCTCCATTATCTCCCATGTCACACTTCATGTCAAGCAGAAGCATCTTTCCGACTCCCTACTTCACCCTCCTGTTTATAGGAAAATCTTAGAATCCCTAATGACACCTAATTATTCTTCATTAGTGTCTAAATACAATATCAAGTTCTCGTACAAACAACAGCACAAGTTCACAAACTAATTATTTGAAAACCTTCAGGCAGTTGGAATTTCGAAGGACATCTCCCGTCATTTATAATTATTTCTAATAAGTCAACTCATGCTAATCATGCAAGTTGAAAATATAACTGTAGCAATTAGTCTAAACTCTCGAGAGCGGCGGGCATCCATCCATCCCTATACTCCATTGTGTGTCACAGTTGCAGGTTGTTGCAGGTGAATTGACCCTCCTCCCCCTCCCATTCCCATTTCCCATGCAATGAACATTATACTTCCATATTATTTTGTGTTCATGCTTTAAGCTCGAAATGTGTACAGACCTTCGTTTCCAATGTCCAAAGGATTTGCTTAACAAACATATTTACAATTTGTAGCGACTAGGAACAGCAAATATTACTACTGACTGAGCACAAACAAATACCATGTTCCAATTGAATCGAAAAACAAAGATTTACATATTTCGTTGAACCTAGCCTATCGGTCATGGAGCAATAATGGAACAAGTAGTGTGGAGAAGGGACTCGCTAAACTCATAAAAATTCTCAGCTAATTTGATACATGAATGTTCATTCTACAGTTTTTAGTGTGAATTCTCCACTCCTTATGAATTATGAATAATGAATAATGAGTAATTAGTGAATGACCATCTCCCCTTGCCTACTACATAGACTTCGTTTTTGTTTGTGTTTTACAGTTTAGATCCATATTGCATGCATTGAAACAATTTCGGGACGCCGGAGGGGAGTGCAAGGTGTCACGTCATGATGAAGTTCATTCTGGATGACTTTGTTGTCTCAATAGGATAATCTGGACCAGACATGAGCTGAGCCCCGGACCTCTCGACGGTCTGTACCAAGACAAAATGTAAAGGATATGTACTGGTGAAAAGTTAATCCCTAAAAAAATTTGCGAGCGCTCGCGCGCGCAAATTTTTTTTTGAACTTCGGAATGAATGTAATATTGCAGGAATCATTTTTTGGGAGCTAATTTTATTATCGTAAATCGTCCATTTTTATTAGTTTTATACCAAGAATTAGAAAAGAATACAATGTAATAAAATCCATTTACATCAAACAACATACGATGGTAGCAGGTTGCACGCTTTGCGCGAAGCGCAAGAAAATTTTGCGTTGCGGAGGCGAATTCTCACTATCCGATCCCGCGAGATCATACTTTTTGAAAGGTCGCAGTTTCAACTTTTTGCGCGAA
>JAQFYU010001311.1:0-15417 GCA_034694905.1 Ceratophysella granulata | reverse complement strand
GCATGCAAATACTATATAAACTGGTTTTAAATTTCTGAAACTTCTTCTGACGCTTCTGCGAGGCACACTTTCCAAAAGTTCGCACGGTTGTTTTCTACTATATACGGTTATAAGCTCTGCTTCTAAGCAAATCAATTAAGCTTCCGTTGATACCACTTTACATTCACCTGGTGCGCCTGCTTCCGAGAAAATTATTGACGGACAGACAGACAGACAGCATAAGCCCTCAGCCTAGGAGGTCAGGTCTAATAAACCATAAACCTAAAAAATGTTAACTTGACAACACCTGACCTCGCGTCTCCTTTCTCAATCAATTTGAGTAAATCTTTGGGTGATCGAATTATTAGCATATTTTTAAATAGCGGCGTTTCGAAAGGAGCATTTCGTCTGACCTAATAATATTGCTGGTCCTCGGAATTCTCGCAATCAGGTCTGGTTTTACGGGTTTATTTGGAGATATTAAGCTAAGTCCCTCCCAAGGATCCTGACTGGACAACCTGATTCCAATTCCAGGTCGAACAAATAATACTGAGTAAAGAAAACACGAGCTTCTTAATTAAACTCATTATCCAAGGCAAACTGAGAAAAAAATCTCAAATCCTAGTACTCCGTGTCCAGGTCGAATTTCATTGCGGCAGTTCAGAGTGAGTTATTAGTTCCGGAACTCAATCCGATAAACAGAAGAAGGAAATTAAATGGAGAGGACAATAAGTGGAGGGAGGCGTGGATACCTAATCGCTCTTCTCGCTCATCCCTTTTAGCCTGGCCAACAAAAATGAAGGAATCCTGTCGTGGGCAGTTTAAAGCCAGCAAGTGCAGGTCGAATGACCTGGTTTTACTTTTGACCTTGAGTTTGTAATACTTTACATCCGTGGTTGCTTGACATAGATGAATGGAGAACGGATAAATGCACGTAAACGGAAATAGAACTGATAAATTCGACTTTAAAAATATACAGTAATTTCGTGACTCATATTAAAGAATTGGAGTAGTACATTACGTTCATGCGCAAGAGTTTGAATTCTTAGTTTCGGCTTGGACTAATTTAGATTCCATAATTTATGAAGAATTTACCAGCAGAATGTATCTCTTCTGTGCTAATTACAAATTAAAATGTCAAAAAACACAGAAGCGTGTGCCAAATGTGCTTGTAAAGCGATTTCGCCAATTTGACCCACCAAGGCTGCTTGCCTTTCGCCAACTTCACATGTGGAATCATGGGAGCCGAGCGGTACAATTCCTCTTACAAAATTTCGAGCACGTGAGCAGTCGACTTATTTCTGTTAAGGCAAATTGTACTAGGGCAGTGGCCGACGAAGTTCAAGCTCGTACCGCCATTCGGTTCGACATAAGTCCAATGTGAACTAAATGACCTGAGTGTGGGCCAAGATAGGGCGGAAGACGACCCTCTGTTGATAGGCTATAGATAATAGGAAAGTGTCTCTGTGGTTTTGAACTTTATATTCTTCTTAATGGCTCTCCTTTCCCAATCCCTATTCCCCGCCTTGCCAACATTTCTTATCTCATCCATTCTCACAGCATGGCGTCAGGCCAGGCCGCTTCTCAAATCCTTTGCCCCTGACACTTCCTTCTTTCAACACTCTCTGTCCAACCCCGCTCATCATATCAAAATGACGAAGATTGAAGAAACCACCAACCCAGGGCATTCCAGATTCATTCCCCGTCACTGGAGTACCGCAAAGACATTCAACCTTTCCAAAAAATAAGTCGTTCATTTTTTTAAAGGCCGGATTTTAAATATACGTACAAATATGCAATTAATCCATTTTTAGCTTTCACCGCCATTTTCGGTAGCAATATGCTAATACTCGTACGCACTACGTTTTCGAATCTAAGGTGGGTTGCGTTCATGCTAAACTGCGGTTCAAATACTATGCAATTAAAACTGTTCCAAAAATGGAATAAAATGTTTTAAAAATTTCACTACTTTAACCTCACCAAATGAGTAAACATCTCAGTGTAAAATCCAAAGACAAGAAATGTTGACAAAAAGTCAAATTAGAATTCCACAATTTTTTTTTTAGAAAGACCGAAGAATTGTGACTAATTAATTTGGAATGGAAACCTATTACATTAAAAAGAATATATTTCAAAATGTGTAAATATGCAAAGAAGTCGATAGTCATTTTAGTCAAAAGTCTAAAATTCGCGAAAAAATGAGAAACACAAACTATAATGTTTGCAAATAGCAAGTATACCAAAATCTTAAAATATGGAAATTGATATACCGAGATATACTTTGGTTACTGAAACCATTCCGCGTATGTGTCGTCCCTAAGTGTCTAATTTTTTAATTTACGAGCGGTCACCCTTAAACATATGTTTTTACATAGTTCTTTTATTTGATGCCCGGTAGTATGGCTTCGCTACAAGTAGCCATGTTCATGCAGGGTAAATCAAATATAGACACTCACAATATGACGTGAATAAAGATATGTATAACATTTTAAGATCTCCTAAAAATGAAGTGGTCCATCTTCGATTAAATGTACCCAAGTTCCAAAGTATACTGCAACTGAATTGTACCAGAAGAAACCATCGTGAATTAATGGTGTGCCAGAGGATTTTGGGAGGAAGTGCATGTCGTATATTAAATGGTTTAGACAGGCGTTTGAGGAGGATGATGGTAAGATGTTGGGAATATTATAGGCACGAAGCCAAGTGACTCGTCTTCTGTCTTCATGTGTCGACGCCATGGCTTAATACAGTGTCACATCTGCCAAGTTTGATTAAGATTCCTGTTGAAGATCATGACGTCCTCACTTCCTTGTTATGCATCACCAGTCACCACCCATTCTTCTATCAGGGGAAATATCACAAATCTTCTACTCAATACACGTAGTCTCCAATATCACAATTGACATGGATTGGGTTCCTAGAATTTTATTTCAAAAAATCGATTGGATCCAGGTGCTTCACCTGCGTCATTTCCTTCGTCGCTAAGAAATATGATATTGGAGCTGGATTTTGAGAAATACGAATTAATACCACACGAGATATAAAATTTCAAATGAATAAAAGCCAATTTGGAAAATGGAATCAATAATTGTTAACCTTTTTTGAAAATTGTGCATCCTGGCTTGAATTGTGATCGCAGGATCCAGCTAAATAAGCTCAAAATATTTCCGGCCGAAAATGCTATCGAATATTTTCATTTTTTGATAGACGAGTTATTGCCATTTAGTAGTATTTTTTTAAATACAAAAATTAACATTGTATTCTTCGTTACATGGAATAATTATTCCAGCAAACAATAGAAATTAATAGAAACAAAAAAACACATGTAATTTTAACTTGTGTTTTAAAAGAATTACCGTTTTAAGACTATATATTATATCAGCAAATGTCAGCGTTATACTCGTATATCATCCGGGCAGGTTTAACTATTTTAAAAATATTTAAGTCTCAAATCCCGAATGTTTTGATTCATTAGTGTAAATTTTAATTTATTTAGGTAATTTAAATTCTAAGTCTTTAATTGACAAAAAACAGCGTTAAAATACTATGCCTCTTTGAAGGGCAAAGTTTTCAAAATACAACAGTTAACTTAGATGCCGGTTGCGTAACTTTTTAAAAACGTGACAATTTTCCAGTTTACTCGTACTGCATGTAATTACAGAACTTGTGCAATTAGCCAGCTTTTTAAGATTTGTATTTAAATTTGAAATTAATTTAATTCAATTATATTTTAACATTTTAACATTTATTAATTTAACATTTTTTTGCGACTCGTGCATTCGGGTTGCAATAAAATCAGTAGGTTTAAATTTAACATCAAATACAAATGTTACGATGTGCAAAGACATGGTTAGTTTACTTGATATGAATGTAAACATTGATTTTTGGTAGAATCTACATCTACCTCTTGTCATCTTAAGGATTGGAACACAGGTAAAGAAGCACTTCTCGTAGTCCAATTCTTTTGGTGTAAGTAGCTGGAGAAAGAAGCAGCCTCCGACATAATGAGGCATGCATGTGTCCTGCGGCAGAACTAAAGAAAGTCCTGGAAAAAGGGTTTTTCTTCTTTGTACCGGATTCCCCACAGAGAGTAGAACAAGTGAGAATCGATAGGAAGAGCACGCTAAAGTGAAGCTTTGGGAAAAAGTAGGCACGTCGTGGAAGGAATTCTGGACCCACTTTCACCAAGTATTCAGACCAGGCCAGGCCACCAGCAGCCTTGTGAGAAGATGCAGAATTGGGCTGAGTGGCAGAAGGGTAGCATTGTCAGAGGCCTGGAGCCCAAGGCATCAGGACCAGGCCTTGTCTTCCAAGCTCCTTTATTAGACCATCTCACTTGTCACCCTCACCAACGTTTGCATGTTTCCGTAGTTCAATTCCTATTCTACTTTTTACAAAGCTTCAGGACAAGCACTTGTTTTCTATGTGTAAGGGAAAAGGTTTCTTATGCAAAAACACTTTTTTGGGGATAGAAAGCTAATTTGTAAACATAGATTTCAACAATTCAAACCGGCCTGGTCTCAGATTCAAAATCTATAATGTATACCTATACATTTTTCTTAAATTTTAGGATTTTGTGTATATTGGAATGTTTCAACTTTCTCTCCCTTAATTCTAGCTCAAATTAAGGCTTTTAGGTAATGTTTTTACATTTTATTCTTGTTTCTATTTCCGTTGCATGTTTTTAAGATTTTCTGAGTTTGATTAATATATTCAAGCTTTTTTCCAATTTCGGTGCATATTAATTTTTTCCCCAATTTCCGTGCAAATTGTAATGGCCCATTACAAAGCCCATTACTAATGGGCTTTGTATTTCTTAATGGTATTTCAAATATTGCTGCATGTTTTAATGTTTCCTCTAATTTTGAACCTTAATTTTATGTTTATTTTGTTTCTGGTGAATATTTGAATGTTTTTTTTTAAATTGGTGCTTATATGAATGGGCTTTTCTAAAATCGGATATATTGATTTCTAATCTAGGTGCATGTTTTAATTTATATTTTCATTTAATGTTTGTTTTAAGTTTAGTGCATATCTTAAGGTATTTTCTAATTTTAGATAAAAATTTTACCGTCTTTATATTTTTGATACATATTTTAATTATTTTAATCGTTTAATTTGACACCTGTAGAAAATAATTTTTCATAAACACTTATGTTCACATATTTTTGTTTTTGACTATACCTATCCTATTTTGCATCAATTTGTAATTTTACATGAAATTGTAGTGCATATCTTGATTTTTTTCAGGGCATAAGAACCTGACCTTTAGAGTAATCCTAATATTAATGGTATCCGAGTTATAAGTTCTTGATTTGTCATCCAAATCAACTCAAAAACTGTCATCTTAACTAATTTAAATACAATTTTCGACCTCAACCTGAAATGCTTGACAATGGCACGATTTTCATGCTAACACCCGAACCGAGAATAGAAAGCCGAAAACCTTGAATGTGTTTCTCATTTGGTATCTGGAGCAGGTGGACGGACTACGGAGCCCTATTCCCTATTAACTGAGTCCATCAGAATGCAGTAGAGTGCTTATAAGACAAGCTGGGACCAGGGTTCTTAATATTCCGTCCAGGTCAGTATTGAGGCTCTGGCAGATTTGTCTCGTTTCTCACGTTCCAAAATCAGGATGAGATGGGGAGCTTGTAATTCATAAGAGGAACTCCTTGGGCTTCCTGTCCTGGAGTTCCTTAAATGCACCATGTCGGATTTGGAAGTAATTCCCTTTGTCAATGCTCTCCGCACGTGAGGACAGGGTTGTGGCATCAACAAGTTCCCTCCTTCAGTTCTGTGACCCTGGGTCCCCGACTCCGAAATAAGTACTGCGTTTAATGGCCAAACAAGGTGTTGAGTGGGTCTAGGTTTAATCCGGAAGGAGAGAGCCAGAGAGTAAACAATTAGAAAGTTCCGAGTTCCTTAATTAGTTTACTTTGACAAGCCGAGAGAGTCTGGGCTGAGGGCAAAGGTGAGTTGGGACAAGTTGGCCCAAATTGCTACTGGAATCTCAGGAGTTTAGTTGAATCATTAAAAAGGATGCGGGGAAAAGTTTTTAAGAGTTCCTATGAAACTCAAATTGAGATCGATTATTAAACCTTTCTTTCCAAACAAGTTTGACTGGGGAAAGAAACATGGAGGAAGTGCTCCAGGCTCAGGACCAAGAAATGCTTTTATCTTTTTAATGAACGTCTAATTAAATGCTCCAAATTGAAACCTTTCTCCCAACTAAACCTTTCCCATTTTATTAAATTTCGAAAATGATCCACCGCGCTCCGCTATTGTTTTCTAGTTTAAGTGAGCGGAATGTCAATTACTGAGTAAAGATTGTGAAGTACTATTTTAAGCAGCACTCGCGTACTTTCATATCTAGCGTACAGTCTGTTTGTATTACACGTGAATGTGGTATGAACCGCGTGAAATTTTCAATTAATCCTAATGGCTTTAAAATTTTAAACAGTTAAAATAAAATTCAATTTATAATTTTATTAATTTATTTATTAATTTTAAGTAGATGGAATTCCGTTTATGAGTCGGGTACTGGTTTTTGAAATTCTGCAGTCATATTTATAATAAATTATAAAATTCCACATTTAAGGAGCAACTTAGCGGAAAACAAAACATTTTGACACCTAAAAACACTTCAATTTAAAATAAATTGAATTTAAAATACAAACAATAATATTCAAATAATACGTAAATATTTTGAGAATAAAATTAATCTGTGTTTGACCATAAATTAAGACGGTAGTTGTATTTTTACGGATCTGCCCTATTTTGGTGCCGATTTTAGAACAGTGAAATTTAAAGTGAGCCTTAAGGACCAGAGGTCTACCCTTTGGCGCCATGTTAAAAGTACATAAGGAATTCCGTTGAGAAATTTGAATCTCTTGATTCCATTATTATACTAATCGTAGCGTCTCGGCTTTTGTTGTTGCAGACTCGTTTATTCCACTTGTTGAAATACTGTCTCAAACTTTTTCGGCGAATTCTGCTTGCTATTACCGAATATAGCCGACTGGCTGCTCCAAAAGGTGTACCAGACCCTTAACCACGTCTTCGGCTAAAAAGTCACGACATAAAATGAAACAGGAAAATAGAAACTGAATATGAAAATACAAACTTCAATACCGCTATATGTGATAGGTACATTAAACCTGCTACACAAACCATGCATTTTATACAAGACTTCAAATACTGGGGAAATGTATGCAAAATAAATGTATCAAAGCAAATATAAAACATAGAATCAAACCTGGATAGTTTTACCACGTCACGGTATCTATTGGCTTAGATCTTTCACTTTCCATAAATACTTCACTTTTTAAGATTTTTCAAGCCGTTTTCAAGCATGAAATACTACATTCCAAAGATATCATTGCACTTGTTGTTAAACTAAGTAGCCTGGCCTACTGCTCCACTCAAGTTTGATTTCTGGAGGCTTTCAAAGTTATTGATTGGAAAAGCTGAAGAGAAGAAGCTTATGTAAGAAGGTTCAGTGTCATAAACAAAGCGGTGAGGTTGTAAGCAGAAGTGGGAATGAAAGGACGGAATGTCTTTCAGCTCTAAGCCGGGATAGGAAGTGACTCAGGAATTCTTTTCAGAAGGCATTATGTATTATTTACAATCCTGTCTGGAGTGAGCTGTACTATAACCGAAACGAGTGAAAGTGCTCACCTCAAACCTTTACTTTCACTCTCCGGCTCATTCTCATATGCTCCTCCTCCACTCCTCTTCAAATGGGAAGGGAGGAAAATAAAAGAAATGTTTCCGAACTGTCAGTTGAGTAATATGGAAGGATTCTCTGGGGAATCTTTTGGAAAGTAATATTCTCTGCACGGACATGATGGGCTCACACATCTATTTCCTTTAATATTCTTGTACAACTTGTACATCTCTAGTTGGACTTATACACAACTACAACACTACTGCCGTTCACCAACAAAATTGGGATATGCTCGGAAATTGGCGCAGTGTTTCCACATCAAAATACAAAATAAGCCTAAAGTTATGAATCTTGATATTGAAAACAAGAACTGTGTCGGTTGTACGAGAATCGATATATATTGGTTTGGGGATAAATGTATGATATATTTTTACAATACGATATACAATATACAATAAAGTAGCTTTTCATGTCAGTTTGAATAGGACTCGTTAGTAAACGAAATAAAGAGAATTTTATTGTCAAGGTTTTTTCACAAAGATATGCTAAGGTTATGCTAGGTTTTGTAACATAACATGTAAAGCATGATAAAATAAATACCTCACCATTTGCACTATCTAAAAGAAGATGCATGAATCCAATCTTTTATATTTCCAATAATTCAATTTTATTAAGTTTATTTAGTACTATTTAATTCTTAAAAAATCCTTATTTTCAGCATGCAAATGTAACTTGTTTGCGATTTCGCAGTGATTGCGCTACGTAGATGTTTAATCTAAACGAATGCTCGCAACTTAAGGTGTCCTTTCTGATTTCATATTTGACGCAATTAAATATAACGTAAACTGCGTCCTGTGTTGCAAACTAAACCCAGTCTTTAAGGAATGCGAATGAACGTGCCAATTTATTTTTTCACTTATTGCCAAGGATGATCTCATATTCAATTCTGATTATGATTAGCTTATTGTAATTGTTCCATATATTTGGGAATAGTTAACAGAATTTAAAAAACAGTTATTTCCTAAAAATTCAAACTAATTTCTGTAATTAGAAGTTTTCCCGAAGCTTGTATACGAATAAGTACGTTCAAAATTGAAAAACAATATGCAATGCACCAATCTAATGACAATGACCCAAAATTTTGAAGCTTGGGCATGGGCATAACAAACTCACATTTTCAACTTGTGCGTGTGAATGCAGCTGTGCTTGTGTGCTTTAAATTGTAATTACGAAACACCTGTAGGCCGATTCTAAGATTCACGTAAATATGTTACGGCTATGTATCATAAAACCATGAGGAAATCGTTTTCGATGAACATTGATTATGGTCTAGCACGACAACTCGTATGCGAACTAAAAGTTGAATCGAACCGAATCTAGTTTTAGGGTCACGTGTCACGTTAACGCGAATTCACAAATAGCTTCCTCCTTGCCTTAACGAAAAAGTTAACCCTTACTCGGTCTATCTGCGAGTAAGGGCATTTAAGAAATCGATTCGGTTAAAATTCTCAGATTTTCACTTTGCAACTTGGATGTGGTTAAAATTGTAAACCGATGCGTGAAACAAAGGAATCGTTCGGATGTAAAATCGTTAAAAAGCCAAACCTAAAAAAACAGAGCAGACCAAGAAATACCAATAACTCCAATTTGCTTTCAAATATACCCAGCTATACACGGAGCAGTTTCTAAATCAAAGAAAAATAATGATCCCTTTGATTGTCACCATGCTGAAGTGCGTCTTTGGGGTTTGTTCAATCCAACGTCAAGCCTTCTTTTTGTGTAGACTTTACTTCTATTTATTTTTCAACTTTCGAAATTGCGAAGAAAGGCAGTCCTCCTTTTTCCATTCCAGATAGAGCTTCCGGCACTTTAAACTAGCATTTCACATCCTCATACGGCAAACCAGAAAAAGAACTGCGAACTGAGCTGTGATGGCTGTGATTCAGATTCAAAAACCAGTGTTCATATTTTGAAAAAATGGATACAAATAGGAACTAGTTTATTGGCTACTTGGTTTGAGATTGTGATGGTTCTCAACGCTCAATCTCTGACGGTTTGCACGCACAGGAAAGAATCAAATCACTTGGGCTCAATTGAATCAACTCCTTATACGCCATTGTTCTCTTGTAGTTTTCCAAACTACTAGCGTGGTACGGGCTCCTTTGCACTCCAGAACAATCCCATGGTATGCAAAACGATAATATCAAATTTACATGCGATGGAAGAATGAAATTCAGTTTAGTTCTTCCTACTACGTCGAGATTGTGTCTGGTAATTGAATCTTCTTCTATTTCAGACTTGAGCTTTCTCCATGCATACTATAGCGTTGCTTCTTGAGTGGGTTAATTGTTTCCAGGTTAAAGGTAGATTCAATGACACAAGTGTCAGTGTCGGGTGACGCAAAGTAGCTACGCGGCATCATAATCTAAAGGATCTGAGCTTACTAACGGTGAGAAATACAGAGCACATTATTTGATGTTTAGATGGATCTAATCGGATATTGCGGTTGCCAATTCGATATTCGATGTGTTTGTAATTCTGAGAAATCATGTTGACTCTAATTGGTAAAAGTTGGCTTATTCTATTTTGAGTTTACGCGCACAATACTTGAGTTCGTTTAGCCCATAAAAATTGAAGCCAAAGTCTATCGCACACTAAAAACGTTGTAATGCAAAATCAAACTTTCAATTTAAAAACGTCAACCTCAAAAATTGCAATAATAGTCAACAACATGGAACGCCATTAATTGCAACAACACAGTGATAGCAACAAATGTAGAGCAACATTGGTCAACATTCATTGTAGCAGCAACATCAGAAGAACAACCATTAGCAGCAACAAAAAGACAGCACAACATTATCCGCAGCAAAATACATATAGCAACACCAAGAAAGTGATACATACATTATTAGCAGTAACATAGACAACAAACATACACAACAAAAAGATGAATATAAGAACAGCAAATCAAATAGAGTAGCCAACAGTCTCAGTAAAAAGGCGGTAACATCAAAGAACAAAATTGTTAGCAGCAACATATTGTAAAAGAACAAAGACAGCAACATTAGCAGCAATATACATCCAACATTACTTACTAATTTGCAACAAAAAGACGAAAATACCAAGAGAGCAATATTATTATTATTAGCATGAGAATACGCAGCAACACCAAAAGAACAACACAATACATGACTAAGAGCAAAATAAAGTTAGGAGAGACAGCAACACAAAGCGGACAAAATAAAGAAATCAACACAGATAGCACCGACACAAAGCTAGCAAAATTAATATAAGCAGCATAAAGTGAGCAACAAAGGGAGCAGCAACATGAAAATCGCAAACCTATGTATTCTTGCAATGCAAAATAAGTTAATAGATCGATGTATAGCTGTTGTCTAGAAAGCTAAATCTGTACTAGCGATAGTGGCCCAGGCTCACTATGCATTTCAGGTGAAATTTCGATCAGCTTACAATTAACACAACTTTTTTGGTACTAAATGTTTGCTTTTTTAAATTTTGTTTTTTCCCCGCTTTTATTTTGTGGTTTCGAACGTTGTTGCTGCTGTATGACCTACATGTGCAGCACGTATTGAAAACTTTGCTTTACTACTTAAATTCTGTTATGCTCAATTCATGCCTGAACTGCAAGTGCTATCATTTGAAGCCAATTAATATGGAAATAGCAAATGATCGTGTTTATATGGAAGAAAGAAAGAGAATAGACTCGGGATGGTTGTTCAATTTCCATATAATAAACTCGTAAACCCCGAGCTCAATAAACATGGTCCAGGTGCTACTCAAAAGTTCCATGAGGAAGTATTTCACTACTTCCGAGAGCATCTGTTAATTAACTTTATTTTGGAGGGGTTGAGACTGTGAAAGCCACATATTGTGCTGTGGGAATTGGAGACGTTAATGTAAAAGTCTCCTGGGTCGTATTTTAACCGCATACACAGCCTCATGTGGAGTGTTAGGAAATGAAGGTTTGAAGTGAGTTGGATTAAGTATAATAAATCTAGGAACATACTTCCTTGCTCAGCGTGAGTAATGGACGAGGTGTGAAATAAATTGAAAAGGAAGGATTTGGTCAATCTTTTCTCTCAGCCAAAACTCCAACCAGTATAGTACCTACATATAGCTACTAACTACTCTGTGTACAGGTTGCCCACACCGTGGAGCATTGGCGTTAGCTCTGAATCTGTGAAGCAACCAACGTCGAATACTAGGGTATTTAACTTAGGGACGCTATTTTAGTGGAGAAAGTAAGAGAAAGTTCGAGTTAGTCTTACCAAAAATGCTGCACTAATTTTATTATGCTAGATTTGAAAAGAAATCGACAATCGGTACCTGAAAATAACTTGTCGTGTCGATGACTGATCCAATTTTAACCCCAAATTCAACCAAAGGAAAACTACTAGACGTTATCCGCAACTCTCGGGAATCCTGACGTAGACTTTTTATCCTCTGTGTGCATGCACACTCATGTTAAACGTGGTTCGGCGTGAGTCAAATGACTCATTTAAGGCGGGCATTTCGGCAAACCTAACCTAACTTAACCTAAAGGATAGTAACTTGCTTCGCGCGTTCCGGAAACCTAACCTAACCTAACTTAAAGTAACAAAAAGTATAGGCGAAGCCAGGTCTCGAACCCTCTTCTACTCCAAAAAGGAGCAAAACCTTCACCACCAGACCGAACTGGCAATTTTGAAAGCGAGTGCGCATAAGTTCTGTGAGCAGACGATAATCTCTACTCTACCTTCAAAACCCAAGATCCTGATAGGAGGCAGCATAGCTATGTGGTGTAGGGCTCGCCCTGGCCTTATTTTTTGCCTTCTTATAGTTCAATTTGTCTTTTTTCACCTTTCAGCTGGAAAAGCCAAGATTCCCGAGAGTTGCGGATAACGTCTATTAGGAAAACTAAAGCTAACAAAAAAATGTGTCGGACATCATCATCGCCAAATCATCACAATTTATTTGTCTATAGGCTCTATTAGCAGACAATTTCAAGAAAAACTTTGTAAATGTTTTTTATTAAAAACGCAATGGACTAGAATAGCTGCCTTAATTTTATCAGGTTTTTTAAGGTTCCATTAAATTAAGGAATGGCATAAATTAACTATACCGATATATTTAATTAGCAACAGTGATATTTTATGAAAATTTAATTCGGTAGTGCCTCTTTATTTTGTGATTTCATGAATTATATCGCAATGTGATCACAGAAACACAACATTTAAACAACGACCACTTCAACATAATTTTAATGCTCGGAATCTTCAATCCTTTAGTCATGCTTCTGCTAGATTTTAAATCGACAAATTTTCAGAAACTGCTTTCGAACGAGCATTTCAAATAAATCATCCATAAATACAAACAGAAGGGCAACTTCATGGCACATAATTCAACAGCTGTAGATTTTCATGGGGAAGAGTTATCTATCATATCCTGTGCAACCATGCAAAATGCAATGCATGTCGGTTTACATTGTCATCGCAAATTCCTTAAACGTTTAACTTCAGAAATCGATTTGGAGAAAGAGTCTTACAGTATGCACGTCACCTCAGCAAATAAATTTCGACAACCGTATTTTAAACGCACATGTTTTTAAGCACTTAACTATTAAGCTCTTTAAATTCCACCGGTTAGTGCCATACCGACTTGGCGTGTGCCTAGCGTAGGCGTCGTATTCAATTGATTCTGCAGCCCACAAACTAATATTTATTTAGTTCATGAGACAAGATAAGGGAAGGGCAGGAGGAGAGGTGAGAGGCTCAGAATTCCCTTTCTCTCCCAACACTCCACTTTCACTTTAGCCGTCAAAATGAAAGGATCATAGCCCGGGCTGTCTTGTACTCCACCAGGCTTCACTAAGCCAAGGCAGAGAGGAGAAAGCACACATAGACCCACGATACGAGTGAACTTGTCGGCCAGCAACTCCTACTACATTCTTGATGAGAATCGCTCCGGCTGAGGTTCACACTCTCCAAACCAATTCTTCAACGGTCGTACCGACAAACTATGTCGGAGTTCCTTCCGGATCTGTCCACAAAATGTGTAATGTCCTTTGTCCTGCAATGGAACTACGAGGTGTCTGGCTGTCTGCATTTAATTGAACTCCAAAGCAAATATTCCTATCTTAACCTACTCCCGTCTTTCCATTTGTGCACAAAGCAAACCAAATATTTAATTAAGTTCAACTTTGAAATCTAGGCTAGCCGGCTTAACCCACTTGTTGTGCATACTACATCGTAGTCAATGAACTTTTCGGTAAAAATTGGACACAATTGGCTGGGGAAATCTCACGATGAATCAGATTTAGGCATATATTCTAGGGCAAGGTCAGGATCACTACAAAACACGCATCAAATTTTAATTCGACATTTTTGTACCAATTTCAAGATTGATGAAATCAAATTAGTCAATTTTAACTGAACACCAAAGGCTTACTGCATTCTTTGTGCATACACGTGTCTGTGAATGTTTGTGTTTCTATGTTCAGTTTTGAAACTGTCTTCCATCAGATGGTTCTGCATTCCTTATATGCTACCGCTACGAGCTTCTACTTTGAACTATCTGACCCATTTGTCCGAGATATTATCCCTGAACTGTACCTGTGTTTTGAAGTTTCGAACGCGCAATTAATCGAGATTTGCAATATGCATCTCTTTTACACCTCATCATTATGTTTCGTAGCCCGTGAATATCAAAAGCCAAGACATTGGCCAATGTCACTGGTATCCGTGTTGACAAAAGTTGTTGTGTGACAGAGGCGCCCGACATCTATGCGGCCAAACAGCTCATTATGAGATGAGATTAGCTCCTAAACTCAAATTTGGTAAATTCTTGATTCTAAAAATCGGTTGTTGTTGTTGATGCTTTTCGGTACAAGATTTCACTGGAAGAAATCCTTCAATATCTGCCAATGTTAATTTAACTCACTGAACGGAACAAAGTGCAAAATTTTCAGAAATTTTGATTATGCGCAGAAGCGAAACATAATTAATTAACCAGGTATCCCAGACTTGTACCACTTCTGCCCGTTCGCCGTCGAGACGCTGGGACCTTTTGGCGGCTAAGCCCTTGACCTCGTGAAAGACATCGGTGCACGGCTTCGAGCCACTTCCGGCGAACCTAGATCACAGTCCTACCTTGTACAGCGCATCAGCATTGCCATTCAACGCGGCAACGCCGCCAGTGTTCTCGCGACAATCCCTCCTTCCGCTCAGTTCAACGAAATTTTTAATTTATAGATCTACTATTTTATTCCGACATTATCATACGAATTGTTAAAATTTTACTTGTGGAAGCCTGAATAAATGGTTGTAAATTCAACAAAATAAAAAAAAATTTAAAAAAAATTTTTTTTTAAAAATTAATTAACCTAACCCAACCTAACCTAACCTAATTATTCGCTGACATCAAAATTAAAATAATGAATGATGAAAAAATTATATATATAAATACTTCCAAAATTGAAGATCTTTGATTTCAAGATACTACATAGAATTTCAGAAAGCAGTCTCTCAATTTCGGTCTAATTTCGGCGGTATTCAATCACATGTTTCCAGCCAAAAAGCGTGACATCAAAAAGCGCGACACGCATAATATATGACAACTCACAATCACTAGCATCATCATTAATATAATTAAAATATTTGCGATGAGCATTAAGCCGACTTCCGGTATCGCGCTTTTGATTCGAGCTTTTTGCCTGATATATCCACTGAAAGTAGGAACCACGAAATACAACAAAATTCAAAGTATTCCTT